>PVJS01022931.1:0-30079 GCA_004027185.1 Glis glis | reverse complement strand
GGCGTTCTACCTCCGCGCTACGCCCCCGGCCCTATTTTTTTATACTTTATTTTGAAACCGGGTCTCACAAAGTTGCGGAGGGCCTCACTAAGGAAAGAGAGAGAGAGAGAGAGACAAGGAGAGAGAGAGCGAGAGAGCTGAGGCTGGCCGTGAACCCGGATCCTCCGGTCTCTGCCTCCCAAAGTACTGGGATTACAAGCGTGCGCCACCACGCCCGGCTTATACCATTTATTTAATTGCAGACTATTTGATATTTTGGTTACTTCTAGGATTCATATTTGTAGATATTATGTAAAAGTCTTTTTACATCTTTTATGTTCATCTATTATAATTTCATTCATTTGTGCTCAAAGGTCAAAGCTATCTAAGCATAGGATTTTAAATGGTTAACTGAAATGTGACTTTTAGGATATAAATTTTTCAGTTATCATTATGGAAGAATATAGGAATATAATGGACAATTGATAACTTTGAGAGAAACAGAAAGTCATGTGGCTGGATTTCTGTAAGTATTTAAATCATAGATAGTGGCTCTGGGTAGAATATTTGAAACAGTTCAATCCAGTCCCTTCCCTCTTTAGATATTTCTAAAGATATTTCCCTCACCTGATATTTCTATTTTATCTACTAGCCCGAAAGTTTTCTAGTTCAGACCATGCTATGGGCAAAGTGCTTCTGACTCTAAATTCCAAGAGGGCACTTGAAAGTCATGCAGGGAATGGAACAGTTCTTTGGTGTGTGGGACTGCCCCATACTTATAAGAGGCTCTGGCATCTTTGGTTTGAGCCCACAGAATGCCAGTGGACATCTCCAGCCTCTGTGACAGTCACAAATAGACCTCAAATTCCCGACCTCCCCTCTGGGGGCCATACTACCATCCTGTTAAGAAATGCCATTTTGCATGATTGGCATTTAAAGCCATAAGGTTTAAAACCATGTTTTACACTGAAAAAAGAAATAGAAGAATACACTAGAAGATGGAAAGACCTCCCATGTTCTTAGATTGGGAGAATTAATATTGCTTAAATGGCCATACTAAACAATCTGTATCAAATTACCAATGACATTTTTCATAGAACTAGCAAAAATAATCTTAAAATGCACATGGTTGTATGAGAGACCCTGAATAGCCAAAAGCAATCCTGAGCAAAAAGAGTAATGCTGGAGGCATCGTAACACCTGATTTCAAAATATACTGCAGAGCCATAGTAACAAAAACAGCAGGGGATTCGCATGAAGTCAGACAAACAGACCAATGGAACAGAATGGAGGACCCAGAAATAAATCCATTTATCTATTGCCAACTGCTTCTTGACAACATTGCCAAAAACATGCATTGGAGAAAAGGCAACCTCTTCAACAAATGGTGCTGGAAAAGCTGGGTATCCACACATAGAAGATTGAAACTAGACCCATATCTCTCAACCTGTACAAAATCAACTCAAAATGGGTAAAAGACGCTAATGTAAGACCTGAAATATTGAAACTACTAGAAGAAATCATAGGAGATGCATTCCCAAGATGTTGGCACAGGCATCAATTTCCTGAATAGGACTCCAGTAGCTCAGGAAACAAAAGCAAGAATTGACAAATGGGATTACATCAAACTGAAAAGCTTCTGCACAGCAAAGGAAACAATCAGCAAAGTGAAGGGAAAACCCACACAATAGGAGAAAGCTTGGTCAGCTAGTCATCTGACAGAGAATTAGTATCCAGAACCTCTAAAGAACTAAAAAAACTTAACAAAGAACAAATAATTCAATAAAAAATAGGCAAATGATCTGGACATACACTGCTCAAAAGAATAAGTACAAATGGCCAATAAATACATGAAAAACTCTAGCCATCGTGGAAATACAAATTTAAACTACATTGAGATTGCATCTTATCTCAGTCAGAATGGCTATTACCAAAACAACATCAACAACCACAAGAATAACAAATGTTGGCAAAGATGTGGAGAAGAGGCAACTCTTATATATTGTTGGTAGGAATGTAAATTAGCACAGCCACTAAAGAAGACAGTTCAGAAATTCCTCAGAAAACTAAAAGTAGAACTACCATATGATCCTGCTGTACTACTCCTGGGTATATATCTGAAGGAAATAAAATCAGTACACAAAAGCGATACTTCCATGCCCATTTTTATTGAGGCTCTATCCACAGTAGGTAAGCTATGGAGTCAGTCTAGCTTCTCGTCAGCAGTGAATGGATAAAGAACATGTGTGTGTGTGTGCATGTGTATGTACTGTGTGTGTATGTGTGTATGCACATATGTACACACAACACACACATACAATGTGGTATTTTTCAACCATAAAGAAAAATAAAATGATGTCATTTGCAGGAAAATGGATGGAGCTAGAGAACATCATGTAACATGAAGTAAGCCAGACATGTATTGTATGTCTTCTTTCATATGTGGAAACAAATAAACGATGACTTGAAAGTAGAAGAGGGCCTTTAAGGGAATGGGGGGTTGAGAGGAGAGGGCAAGAAAGGGAAAAAGAGAAGGTGGACATGATCAAGCCATAATATATAAATGTCTCAATGAAACCTGTTAATTTGTATAATTACTGTGCTAATAATTATTAAAAATAGTAAGACCGTGTTTTACATGAGTGTTTATTAATATAGGTGTGTTCTTCTGTTCAGAAGTAGAAAAGAAGCATTTTCATAAGAGTATTATGTACAGAAACATACTGAAAAATGACATAAATTAATATTTTATTGGTGGTGGCTTTTGGGTGAGATGATTGTGGCTGTTTTAAACAATCTTTTTTGTCCTGTTGCCTTTCAAGTTTCTCCTATTGTGCCCCTGATAAATTTGAGACTGGGGAAATTGATAAGTTTATAAATCTAAGAAATAGTAGTGCATATAATTTCTGTGGCATTACTTATTGATTTACTATTGAATCTCACTTTGGGGAGGACAATATTATTAGAGTATTGAGAGAATAGATTTATTGTTTATATTTTTATCTGGGAGAAACTTAAAAGGAATTTTCAATAGTACCTGTGGCTTTTATGGTTCAGGTTAGTTGGGATCAGAAAGCATTTTTTTTTATGGTGCTGGAGAACCCAGGGACATTCTACCTCCAAGCTAAACCCCCAGACCTATTTTATTTTTTATACTCAAACAGGATCTCCCTAAATTGCTGACAGCCTCATTAAGTTGCTGAGGCTGTCCTTGAACCTGCGATCCCCCTGTCTCAGCCTCCCAAGTACTGGGATTATAGGTGTATGCTGCCACACCGAGCTAGAAAACAAATACTAAAGGTGATTTTCATCGGGTCGGATGATGTTTAAAGTCAGGACTGGTGTCATTTGGTAGCCGTCTCTTTCCCTGAATACTTGGCTCTGTGGATGAAAGCCAGAGAAAGTTTCTTCTCATGGCCTTGTGTAACATGAAACCTCTCGGGGGTCCAATAACACAGAGTTTTTACCAAGCACCCTATCACCCTGCAAGTGCCAGGAACAAAGGAAATCCCAAGGCCCTTTCAAGTGGGATGGGGTCCAAGAGGAGAAAGGTTGAGAAGCCCTAGGAGCAGGCGTAAGCCAGATGTTATTCTTAGACAATGCCTCGAATTTAGTAGCAATACAAGAAAACAATTTTGGTTACACCCAACCTATTGAATAAATCCAAACACACACATAATAGAGCCCCTGGGAAGGTCCTAGAAATGTATCTAAGATACTGTAATGTAAAAAGGAAGGGCCTTGGCAGTAGACAGTCCTGGATGCTGATTCCTGCTTTGCTATTTTCTTGGGCAAATTTTCTGGGCTTTGACTTCTTCAGATATAAAATGGAAATGAAAATACCTGCTTCGCAGAGCTATTGATTCAAGGATTAAGCGAGCTAGTGCACATCCAGCTTCTTTTGGCATCTCTGTGCACAGATGCTTAATAAATTAATGTTGCTGGTACTCTGGAGACTAGCTCCTCCACTTCCTGCAGGTCTCCTAGCTCCACAGCACTGACCTGGGGACTGCCTGAACATCCCTCTTGCCTTTAATGGTCTCTCTTCTCCCCTCCATTTATCTAAATTTCAACTCCATCTTAGAGTTCAGCTCACTCCCCAGGTTTTCAAGCACTTTTCTCTTTTCCCAAAAGGCTACATTAATCTCCATAGTTAGAAAATGTTCAACCCAAACTAGGTATGTGCTTAACTTCAAGAGTTCTTTGGCTTATCTCTTCAAATAGGATATAAGCTTATTTTTCTATATTTCTTTTGAATGTATAGTTCTCACCATGGTGACGAAATTGTAGGCTCTCAGTAGTCTGGTAACGTTTCTACTAATGCTTAGATAGGCAAAACCTTGGAATTCTAGGTTGCCCTCCACAGTCTCAAGCCTTTCTTGGCCATATTTCGTTATGATTCTTTATAGTGATAGGCCTTCCCCAGCTCTGGTTTGTTTCTGTGCACACTGCCTGCACTTGCCAGGCTTCCATATCCCTCCCTCATGGTGCCCAGATGACCTTCATGGTCCTGCTCTTCTGCACATCTTGAAGCTAGACCTTCACTTCTTTCTGGTTGAATTGAAAACTATGCATACTTTGAAAACAGTTGATTTTTCCTGAATTGTGAGTTGAGACTCCAGTGATTTGGACTCTTCTGCTCAACTTGGCCATGTGATTAAAATAATTTCAGAGAAACTTGTACAGGGGCTGAACATGGACAAGTGGTCCTTAGATGGCCATGAATAGCAGCAGTTGGGAAAATGGGCATAGAGAAAATGGTCCTTTTCAATGTATAGTTTCTGGCAACTTTGCTGATCTTGCTTGTGTGTAGCAAGGGAGACCTAGGATATTGCATTCCAAGCAGTTATTTCTTGGGATTGGTAGCATTTGTAAGAGGAGAGGGAGTTTGTGTTCTCTGCAACCAGTGGAAACTCTTTGATTTAGGTGAGGAAAAAGGGTTGGTTGCATTGAAGGTTATGGAGTTAGCATACAAAATTGAACTTAAGGGAAATACTCAGGCCTGGGAAAGGGAAAGGAATCAGGCTGTCTAGAGTCTCAATGACAGGCATTCTCTTCCTGGGATGTCATCATTGGATGCTCCAGTAAGAATAGCTTTCCATTCCTGCTCACCCTTGCCTCTCAGACGGACACAAAACCAAGTACTTTTCATCTTGTGCTAAGTCCACATCAGCAAGGATGAGGAAAACTGGAGTCTAGTGAACTGCAGAGAGGATATTTTGGACGATGTTGGAAAGGGTGGTGGTAGCCATGTTGCACAGGGCCTGGTAGCCAGGGTGTGGGTTTGGGTTTTGTGTAACACCAGAGGGGGAGGCCATTAGAGGTTATAAACATGGGAATGGTGTGCCCAGATTTACCTCTTAAAAAGCCACTCTGGGTACTGTGTGTTGTACTCAGGGCTACATTGTATAAACTAGTATGTCATCCACATGGGAGGTGACATTAACCAGGAAGATGCAAGAAAGAGGACAGGAAAAGTTGAGATATGCAGGACTCTTTCTTTTTGGGTGAGAAAGAAAACCTTTAACAGGGAACAGGTAGCATTTAGCATTATTAATGCCTACTCAAATCCCCTGCACTTTTTTTTAAGTTCTTTTGTTTGTAGGGCTACTCTGCTTCATACTTTACAAGTTAGAGTGTTGAGTCCTGCGCAGTGGCACATGCCTATAATCCAGTCCTTTGGAGGCTGAGACAGGAGAATCACAGAGCTGAAGCCAGCCTCAGCAACTTAAGACCCTGTTTCAAAATAAAAAATAAAATAGGGCTGAGGGTATAGCTTGGAGGTAGAATGCCCCTGGGTTCAATCCTCAGGAACACACACACACACACACACACACACACACACACACACACATTGAAAGACTGAGTATAGTTGTAATATCACTGTGCCCAGTGCATTGAGTATTTACACATACCCATCCAATATTCTATCATTCAAATTGCTCCCCCATCACTTGTTATCCTCTGTGTCCTTCACTACACCAGCCCCTGAAATCAGCCTTCATTTGTGTGATTAGTTTTTCTTGTTCCCTAACTTAAGCTCCAGAAACACAGGGATTGTATCTACCTTGTCACAGTTGTTCACTGTCTTACTTTAGGTTTCTTCTGAAAGGAGAGTCTGGGAGGGAGGAGGAGTTGCATGCAGGGAGGTGGGTACAGGAAACAGGGAAAGTGGAAGAGCCCACAGCAGGTGTGTAACTTGGGTTATCACTGGGGCTCCTCTGAGGAACTGTGTAGAAAGTCCCTCTCAAAGTCAGGAACACTCCCCTCTCCCTAGGGCAGTTGACCCTGCCACACTTGCAGGCTAAAGGATCAAGCTCTGCCTGGGAAAAGTCTCGAGGCAGAAAAGTGATGAGACTTGGAAGGTGCCTGAGGGGGGATGGTGCAAGTGAGCTGAACTGTCCACAGAATTGAAGCATGGGGCGCGGGCACGGCCACGCTGTCTCCCGGGCTGAGCCCTGCCTGGCACAAGGAGCAGGTGTCTGATAGTGATTTACTAGTTAGTGGAGTGAATGAGAGGAGGCAAAGTGCTCTGTAGTTGGCTCAGCAAACCAGGTGCTGCTGTGTCATTACTAGTAATAACACATTATCAGAGTCTCACTGGGCTCCCATAAACAAGCCCGCTGGATCCCGGTGTCCTCAATAACTCATTCCAAAGTCTTCCTTTGTGATTCCTAGGGTATTTTTCAGTCACACCTATGACTACCTCCTTCCCTGCGCCAGTCCTGCTGCTGGCTGGACTGGTGGCCTGACCGTTTGCTCACGTACTCTGAAGGCATCGGCACAGCCCTGGCTATTTCTGGGCTTTGTTTCCTCTCACTGAAATGGGGAGTCATACCTATCCTAGGGAAGCTGGGCTGCCTGGGGTTTGGGTTTCTCCTAGTGTCTCCAGGGATACAGCCTTTCCCTCTCTAGCAACATATCTCCTGGGAGCCACACCAGAAATACCCAGTCATTTCTGCACTGGAATGAGCCCCTTACCTGTGCCCTTTTTAGCCCCTGGTCTCCTCCCAGGCTGCTGCTCTTGGACCTGTAGGGTGATTTTTCCCAATCGGGGATCTCCTGGAGTGCTTGTTTACCACACCTTACTTTTCTGCTTCTCTGCAAATTCTAATTCAGTAGGCCTGGATTTGGGCCCAGGAATCTGTTTTAATAGTACTGGTTAGTTCTCATCTCTAGAAAAGTGTAAGGCAGGGGCTGCGGGTGGAGAGGGGCTTGGGTGTCAGCTACTGGGAGGATTTGTTATTGGAATTAGCATTTTGCTTCTACCCATGACATCCTTGCCCCTCTACAGGAGTTCATTGACCTGGACAAGTAGATAAATGAGTTGGAAAGTCAGCTCATGAGCATCTGTTGACTTCTTTGACTTCTGTTTTTCTGTCAGTAGTCTCTTTGGGAATAATTTAAACTCTGTGCCTTGTTTTTCTCCCCCCTCCTTTTTCTTTGAAGTTGTCTGTCCATTATTTGACCTTGGTCCTTTAGCTCAGACAATTGGTTCTTACCAAGCAGAGAATGTCTTCAATGTGGCTTAGACTCCCCAGAGAAAGGAACTTTATATTAACTGGTATTGAGGCTTGTTATTGTTGCTAATAATATTACTGGAATTTATTGGCGTCTTGTCTGCCTCTGCGTATAGAGCTATTGTTTTTATATAAAGAATGTTTTGCTCAGAGGGTTGTCCTCTTGGGATATACCTTTTGTTTTCAAAAGAGTTTCAGGAAACAGCAGTCATACAGCCAGCCAGCAGTCATCCGGGTATACATTCATGTATCCCAAGTGTTGCTTTCTAATACAGAGGCTCAGTTTAATGGAGTGGATTATCTTAAATTATAAGATGTGATTCAAGGTCGGCATTGTTTGGTCTTAAGGCTCTGATTCTATATGAACCTTTCAGAAAAGTGTGATGTGATGCTCTCTTTTTGCTCTTTCTGCCCAGGGTTACTAAATTATGGGTTATAAAGTCACTTGCTAACCTTTAGTAGGTCTTCTCAATGAAGAAATGTATTTGCTTAGGGAACGAGAGTCCTTCTATAGCACAGGCTCTGCTACCATGCTACTGGTAGGACGCAGAGTGTGAGTTTTATTATAGTTATTGTGCACACTTGTATTTATTGGAATTGGCAACTTCCCATAACCCTGGGACAAATAACTTTGTTTATAACAAAGTTGATTAACTTTGTTAATAAACATATGAGTGCCTACTATATATATATATATATATATACACACACACACACACACACACATACCTATATATTATGTATTATATGTACTAATATAATATAAATACAAAAACATGTCCTATGCCAGGGTTGGACCTACAGATAAAATATTAAGCATGACTCAATATCCTTGCTCCCTAGAGCTTACCATCATGAGAAAGAGTCAATCAAATAATTATAAAAATATACAATTAGAAACTGAGTAGTTTTCTATTTTTACACAGTAGAAGTAGAAGACCAGAATTTAGTAAGAATATATGAAAGGGAGACCTGATTGGGAGCTACCTGGTATCTGAAGGACAAATAAACTCATTAGGAAAGGAAGTTGACTGGGAAGAGCACAGGGGGCCCAGGGACAGCCTATCTGAAAACGTAAGCTCAGAAGGAGCATGGCATGTCCAAGGAACTGAAAGACCACAGAGGAGGGGGTGACACGGGTGACAGTTGAGGTGGCAGATGCCAGATCCTTCAGGATGTCATGAGATACTTTCAGAATTTTGGTCTTTAAGTGCAGTGAATAGAGGGCAGTGGCAGGAGCTTGTGTTGAAAATGGTCTGGATTGGGTAGTGTGGAAGCAGGGATACCAGGGAGAAAGAATGTTTTATCATTAGATAGTCCAGATGAGAGGGGATGGTGGCTTGGACTAAGATGGCAGTGGTGGAGGTGAAGGTGAGGTGACAGATGCAAAAGTTATTTGGGATAAGAATTGGCCACTGGGCTTGAGGGAGAGGAACATTTCAGATAACTCTCAGAAGTCTTCCATGAGCCCTTGGCTAGATGGGAAGCTTTTCACTGAGATAGATAGGGAACACTTTCCTCTACTAATTTAATTATGGATAAAATGTTGTTTTAAATACAAAATCCTGAGCTAAAATATGGCTTTTTCACAAATTATCACATCCTGTGGTTTGATGCTGTCCTTAGGCCAAGATAAATATTTTAATGCTTAGTTGGTTTTGCTGTTGTGAATTCCATTGCACTCCCAAGAGAGGTCCACTGTGGATGACCTGCTGGCTGACTCAGCACATGTTTTAGGGTTCTGACAAAATAGGAATGCCAACAACTTTCAGAAAAGTTGCACTTCTTGAGTCTGTCCACATGTTTGTAATCATAGAATCCAGGGGAAAAAAATAGGGGGCGGGGGAACAGGGTGGGGTCCAGAGGGAAACACACCAAGTGCTGGGTGCATGTATGTTTGCATCACTCCGAACCTCACTATAATCTATAATTACAACGCACCAATAAATGCATAAACATTGTACATCATAGTGAGATTCGTAGTGATGTATTCATATATACATATATTATTGTTTGGTGTGTTTCCTTCCCCATACTTTTCCTTTCCCTACCCTTCTCCCTCCTCTGGCCCCCTTCTACTACTCTGCTGGTCTTTCTTCTAATTTTCATGAGTTCTCACAATTAAGTTTTGCATTTTCTTTCCTTTTTCTTTTTTTCTCTCTAGTTTGCACATGTGAGAGAAAACATGTAGCCCTTGTTTTTCTGAGTCTGGCTTATCTCACTTAGTGTGATGTTCTCTAGTTCCATCCATTTTCCTGCAAATGACATAATTTTGTTCTTTGTTTCATTGTGTATATATGTGACATTTTATTTATCCATTCATCTGTTCATTGACACCTAAGTTAGATCCCTAATTTGGCTATTGTGAATGGTGCTGCCATAAACATGGGTATGCATGTATCATTATAGTATTATAATTTTAATTATTTTGAAAAGATACCGAGGAGTGGTATACCTGGGTCATAAGTTGGTTCCATTCCTAGACTTTTTAGGAACCTCTATACTGATCTCCATAGTGGGTGTACTAATTTATAGTCCCACCAACAGTGGATAAGTGTTCCTTAAGGAGAAACTCCTTTAATATCAGAACACAATTAAGTTTTGCATTTCTCTGTTTTATTTTGAATTATGTAATGGTAGTGGTGGTAGCAGTGGCAATGGCAGAGTGTATGACAGCAGTGTGGGTATCTGTGATGGAGATGGTGGTGTTGGTGGTGATGGTGATGATGTTAATGGTGGTGATTCTGATGGTGGTAATGCTCTTGGTGGTGATATCAGTGGTGGTGGTACTGGTGATTGTATTATTGTCAATGGTAATGGTGGTGATGGCGTTGGTGATGGTGTTGGGTTGGTGATGGTATTGTTGTCCATGATGGTGGTAGTGGTGATGGTAGAATGATGCTGATGTCCGTGGTAGGGGCAGCCTCGGTGGTAATGGTGGCAATCTCGAAGGTTTTAATGGTGGTGATTGGAGGCCTTATACTCTCATCAGTACTGAGGATTGTAATTGGACTCTGAGAAGTAGGATTCATTTTCCATTGCCTAGGCCTGATTATAATGGAGTTGGCAGAATACTGCAACTGTCTTACTCATCTTGCCCCTGCGGAAGCATACATTTGATATAGATGTGCTAGTCACTTTGCTATTGCTGTTGTGGGTGGAGGGAGGCAGGAGAATTGGAGCCAGTATTTCAGTATGATGCAGTTTTTGTGGGTAGGCCCACTTCCTGGCAGGATTCTGTATGATTTGAGCAATATCTTTAAATATATTAGAAAGCAGGAAGTTGGGTCAGCTGGCTACTATTCTAGTTCTCCTCTTTCATTGTACTTCTCTAGTGAGGAGCTTCTGTTTCTTCTTCCTCTTCTACCATGACCTTTATCTTTTTAATCCAGCGCTTTCGTTCTCACTGACTGTAGGTGACTGACACTTTCTGTCAGTGTGGGCTTGGCTAGTCCTGCGTGCCCTGTTCTCTGTGCCTTGCTTTCTTTTTCTCTGTAATACTCGCATTGGGTGCACCATAGACCCTCACTGGTTTGTTTCTTGATGTTCTCTCTCTCCTCTGAGAAAACACATTCCATGAGGACAGACTGCTTTATTTCCAATACCTGCAATAATACCTGGCACATAGTTTGTGCTTAATAAATGAGTGGATGGAGTTATTTAACTGCCCTTTTCCCATTACGTCAAATGAATGTAACAATGCTAATCTCATATGGTTACTTTGGGGATTAAATGAAATAAATGTATGCAAACTAGCACAGCTAACCTGACCCTACCTCTCCAATTCCTCCACCATTCTAACATCAGCTCCTAGGCCCTGACCCTCAATTAGCTGAAATATCCTCAAGTCTGTGTGCTCATTAGTGTTACCCTTTGTTTAGATTTCATTAGATTTTTAAGCTTGCTTAAGGCATAGACTCAGCTTATTTATTACTTCTCCAGTGTGGTACATGGTAGACGTTCAGATGCTTAGTGAATTAAAATACCTCTGATGCTTTAGACTATGGTTCCCAAACTTGTTCTGGAGGTTTAACTACTGGTTAAGAGTAGTTTTTCTAGGAGATTATGCAATTATATTACATATAGGCTGTTTTCTGCATCTCCATAATATACATTGTATTTTAACAAAGTGTATTTCTGTCTTCTTCCATTAGTGTTTGCTGCTTGTTTGTGATGCCATCTGTTGTCACTCATCAACAGGGAACTGAGTCCAAAGTTTCAGAAAAAAATTATGTTTGAAAAGTGTAAACTAAGCTGGGCGTGGTGGTGCACACCTGTAGTCCCAGTACTTGGGAGACTGATACAGGAGGATCACAGGTTCAAGGCTAGCCTCTGCAACTTAGTGAGGGCCTCCAGCCCTCACATTTTTTCAAAATGAAAAAATAAAAAATAGGATGGGGGCAGGGTTTATCTCAGACATAGAATGCCCCTGGGTTCAATCCCTAGCACTAAACAAAAACAGAAACACACACACACACACACACACACAAAAAACACACACAAAGAAACAAAAACACCATTTTTCCATTTTTCTGTTGCTACTGTATAAGTCCGTAGAAACATCATTTGCAAACCACTGTCAGTGACCAAGAAATCGTGAACCATGTGAACTTTTGGAGGTTAATGGATGAGATGGATTACCTCGCCCTCCCTCAGCACTCTTGTGCCTATTTTGTGGAAAGAGCTCCCTGTGTTTCTGAAGTCCCAAAACCAATGTTAGTGGCTCTGGGGACTTACGGACGTCAGCTGGGTAAGCCAGAGGTCGTGCATGCTCTTCTCACCCAAGCTGTCAATACCTGAGCTCATGACTGGGAGCCAGAGTCTTCTCTCAACCAGGAAGGAGATGCTGGTTTGTGCAGGCATGGAAGGCATGTCTGACCTTCCCAATTGTCTTGTTTTTTTCATCTCCTTACTTTTCTCATTATAAGTAAATTGTTTGAACCAAGCACAGTGGCATGTGCCTATAGTCCCAGCTACTTACTGGGATCGCTTGAGGGCACAAGTTTAAGATCAGCCTGGGCACGAAGCAAGGCTCAGTCTCAAGATAGATGGATAGATAGATAGATAGATAGATAATGTTTGCACAGTTAGCAACACCTGCGGCTTGAAAGAAACACTCTTATGAATGTTTTTTTTTTTGTGTGTGTGGTATGGGGGATTGAACCCAGGGGCATTCTACCTCCAAACTACACCCCCAGCCCTATTTTTTATTCTTTATTTTGAAACAGGGTCTCACTAAGTTGCAGAGGGCCTTACTAAGTAGCTGAGGCTGGCGGATCCTCTGATCTCAGGCTCCCAAGTACTGGGATTACAAGCATGCGCCACCACGCCCAGCTCTTAAGAATGTTTTGAAGAAGTGAGACTTATGGCATTTCTAAATGCACATTTCTAAATGCATTATGACACTGGGAAATCATTAATCCTGTTGACCATTTAGAGAATATAGATGCTTTCTTCAAGATTCAAATTGAGACAGAATAATAACAATAAGTAATTATGTCCCAAAATAAATCTTTTTTATAAATAAATTACCAACTAAATCTCTTATTCATTAAGATAGCTGGCCTTTTTATAAGGATAATAACTATAATTTAATATGCTTATTATACAGTAACCTGCGCACTGCTGCAGAAAAGCTTCAATGCTTGGTAACAGATACCATTGGGACCTAGAATTTGACAAATCACGATTTGGGCCTAAGCATTTGCCAGCAGTGGAATTTTTTTTAAAACTAAAGAAAATTGACTCAAAGTGATATGCCTTGTTTTAAGTTCTTTTTTTCTGTTGAGAACTATGTAGTGGCAAAGCCCAACTTCACTATACAACTCAGCAATGAACAGAACATTTATCATGTACGCTAGGAGATGGGATGGGATTTCCAAAACTGACTTCAGTGGATAAATAGTATGTTTCTGTTGCAACTGCATTAGATTATGTTCATTCATTCAAAAAATTATTGAACTTGTACTAGGTACTAATTTGGCAGTATAGGAAACGGGCATAATTAATGCTTTCTTGTACATTTTAGTGTAGAAATGTCAATAAACATATAATTTCAGATAGTAGGAAGTACTAAGAAGAAAATGTATAAGACAGTGTGGCGGGGAGTGGAGGTGCATTTCTGGTTAGGGGGTCAGGAAGGTCTCCTTAGCGAGGTGACATGTGAGCTGAACTGATGCTTACATGCTGATCAGAGTCCATTGTGTGCAAATCTGGGGAGAGCAGTCCAGGCCCAGGGACAGTGGTACAAAGTTTTGAACTGGGAACAAGCACTGTGTGTTTAAGAAACAGAGAGAAGGCCATGGTGGCTGGGGTGTATGGACAATAGTGAGAGGTGGGAGGTGGGGATAGGAAGGCTGGCAGGGCTCAAACACTATATTGTGTCCCCGGAATATGATGTATATAAGGAGTCTGGACTTTATTCTCTAGTCAGTGAGATACCACTAACGGATTTTAACCAAGACATGGCCAGATCTGTAGCCACCAGCTACAGATGGGTTATTGTTGAAAGGTTTCTTTTAAATGGACATACTTTTCCTTTATATTTTATAGAATAGACCAGAAGGCTGCCATTTGGCCAAAGGATGCTTTTGAAACTCGTCAGGACCTAACTGAGGTAGGTGCACTTGCCACTGGTTATATGAACATGAATAAGCCAGCCATGAAATTTACTATTCTTTTTTCGCAGTACTAGAAATGCTTTCTGGTTGAAACTTTACTTTATTCTTAAATGAACTAGTCACGCTTGAACTTCTTTTTTCAGTTGGTAATGCTTTTCCTTGCTCTGGAGCAAACACATTTGAAATGTTATTTTCGAGACTGCTCACCATGTCTGGACCTAACCCAAGTCTAGCCGTTGTTTCATTATTTGCTTTCCAACTTTGCTTTAGGATTGTATAACCATGGCTGTGAGTTAACATTTGCAACAGTTTCCTTTAGTTTTATTTTATCTACATCTCCTTCTCTTTGTTTTTCCCCATTGGCTTTTATAATCTCAAACATAATCATGTTTACTGTTTATTTACTGAGCATCATGTATTTTGGTGTTTGTGGTATGGTCTTCTTAATATGCTTTGAGATATGAAGCCATGTTTTCCACTCCAGTGGTTTCCCACTAAACTGCACATCACAACATCAGCTTGTTTTGGATTTTGTTTGAAATATATAATTGAATTCTAATGTTGGAAATCAATATAATATAATTAAGAGTACCTGCTTTTATGAACGCCTTGGCTTAAGACATCAGTTAGGAATGCCCTGTTTTTTCTTGTCCTCATTAAATTAGAGCAGTGGGTGGAATGTGGTATGCCTAATTAGGATCAAGACTTGATACTCAGATGCCTAGAGTAGAAACAAGGGGCTTCAGACAAATTATTTACTTGGCATTTCTCTGCCCTTCAGCACCCCCATGAAAAGCATTTAACTAAATTTAGGTGATTTTATTTTTCTCTTATCTTCTTTTGGTAAAACTTGACAAAATGAATAGCTAATGGTAGTCCAGCTGTCTGGTTAAGCCAAGTTAAATAACAAAAGTTGTGAAAAATGTCCTAAAGATAGGAACTCAGAATACCACTTGTTATTTGTGGACGTGCGTGCCTTCAAATTCCACAATCTTACTCATGGTTACAAGAATGGAAAAGAGATTAAAAGAAAAAAGGCAAGAGCCTGAATCAATGAGTACAGCTGTCGGCCCCACTGTGAACAAGCAAAATGCTAGTTATAAAGAAGCAATGGTTTGTTTTGACATAAGTGACTAGAAAAATGGGGTGATTGTAAGAGTCAGCTTGTGATAGCTCTCAAGTATTTGGGAGAAACTGATTTTTTTGAGCAGGAAACCCATGAAAGTGCTGAGATTATTTGAGCATTCCTAAATTTCACAGCTGTGAAAAGCTCTATTTGAAAATTGGTTTTTTTGTATTCCTTCACTGCATTGTATTTGTAAATGACACAAAATGTACCAGCTTGCGCCTCTGACATTGCATGGGCTCAGGAGTACTGAGTGGAGACATACATTCAGAGGGGTAGGCAGCGCCATTTTTAAACATGCATACCTCCAAGCGAAGGTGGTACTGCTGATCCAGGCTGGGTGGACACAGTGGGTGGGTGCTCAAAGCAGTTTTGTTCTAGTCAGGGGATAAGCTGTATGTGCAAGCCTTCACTCTTTCCTGCAGCTTCTATTGTGATCAAAATTTGAGATACAGAAAGCAACTTTAGAGAAGCTGTAAGGGGCAGCACGAGTAGGACAGAGGCCTGGCAGGGAAGGTTGGATAGGGTCACACTCATTGATGCAAACATCCTGCAGAATAGAAATATAAAATGTGTCCTTCCCAGGATGTCTCAAACTTATTGAACACAACTCTTATGGAAGAACTTCCTAATAATATTTCTTTTTTTGTGTGTGATACTGAGGATGGAATCCCCCAGGGGCATTCTACCTCTGAGATACCCCCAGACCTTTTTATATTTTATTTTGAAACAAGGTCTCACTAATTATATTTCCTTAGATGACATAATAGTCCTACAGACATAAC
The DNA here is from genome assembly GCA_004027185.1 of Glis glis. Taxonomy (NCBI): domain Eukaryota; kingdom Metazoa; phylum Chordata; class Mammalia; order Rodentia; family Gliridae; genus Glis; species Glis glis. The sequence goes on along the minus strand of PVJS01022931.1, from coordinate 14,049 downwards.
GGGAAACATTGCTTTACTGTTTTTAATGGAAATAAAGAATATATAAAGCAAAGTACACAGATAGTAAGCATGAAGGTGGATGAAGTCTCAGGAAGTGTGTAACCAATATTAGATAAGAAACAACATAACCAGCATCACAGATGATTCCTTCCACTTGCTACTCCCTTATGAGGATAATTGCTATTGAGACTAACAAGGATTTGTTTTGCCAATTTTTGAGCCTTTTATGATGGACTATATAAACTCTTTTGTGTTTGGCTTGATTTGCTCAATATTATATCTGTAATATTTATCTATGTTTGGAATGTGGTATAGTTTTCATTTGCCTTACTGTAACCTATCACATGGTTGTTTCTAGTTTTTGACTGTTATGATCTGTCTCTGTCAACATTCTCCTGCTGTAATCCAGAAACAACTGGTCACACAATGTAGGGGAAGGAAGATACATTTGCTCACAGTTTTTGGAGATTTCAGGGTTCAGTCCATGTCAGGCCAGGTCTGCGGAGCTCAGGGAATGGTGGCGGGAAGCAGAGAGGGAGAGAACAAGGGCTCTGCTCTCATTATGGAGGCTGGAAACAAGAGGGGGGGGAGGAACCATCTACAGTCCCCCAGGCTACACTCCAAGAACCCATCTCCTTCAGCCACACCCCACCTTCCCATACTACCCAGTAAATCCATTACAATGGCTTTATCCAATGATGAGATTACAACCCTCATGACTTAATCACATCAACTCTGAACATTAATACATGAGCTCTTCAGGGGACATTCTATATCTAACCATAACATGATCAATTGTTATTTATTGTCATTTTTTTATTATGAACTATTTTCTAGCCTCTTTGTACAGCTGACTTTTTACAGGAGTATTCCTTCCATCTTTGCCCAGACATGTAAGATAGAACCTATTGTTATGTAAACTTCATTTCATTGCTCTTTCCTCCTTTCTTTGATTTATTTATCTGTCCCCCAGCCTTAAAGTTCCTTAAAAAACCCTACCAGTTCCCTATCTGCACTCTTTCAGACCAACTTGCAAGTCTAAAATAAAAACTCATTTTCTTGAGCCCCATGAGAAGATGGTACACAAATATTTTCTAGACATTTCCATGGACCTTATTGTCATATATAAACAATAACAATTATAAGATGCTACATGTGTGCCTTATACTATCCCAAAATTCCACAACTGATATTTTACTTCTACTATTTGAACTTCTTATACCACTTGCTCAGTTACAGATAAACGGGGCTTAGTTATAGTTTGGTTCTGGGGCCAGTATTTGACCCAGGGTCTCTTATGTCAAGCATGTGATCCATGGTGTGACATATCTATCTATGTCATTTGTGTGTTTCCCATACTTCCCCAGTGGGCTGAAATGCTTACTAACTTCCTGCTTCCATTCGGTATGGGTATATACTTGACTTCTGCCAACACTATTTTTCTTCTGACAATCTAGAGCTCCCAGGGTTTGGCCTTGAGTCTCTTGATAGGACTTGGGTTTCCATTATTTTTTTTTCTTTTTATGGTGTCTCTGGGACTATACTATTACGGTTTGTTTCTGAAAAACTGATGAAGCCCCCCAGACGATTCACCTGAGCTGTCTGATTTCCTCTTTAAGACATCTGGGGATTTTATTTGTTGTGGTTTCCTAAAACCTGATTGGGAAATATTCTAGACCACATATCCATAAATCTCTCATCTACCTTAATCATTGGTCTTAGTTATTCTACCAAATCCATATAATTGATAAGCATTCAGTAGATCCGAAAGGTGCATGAAAGATAAAATTAGGAAAAATGACTGTTTTCTCTGTACTCTTGTACTGTTCTAATAAAGAAAAATAACAGGTGTATAAAGAAAATTAATGGATCTCCCTTTCCCTAAGCAAACATACCATATTTGGCTCTCAAACCAACTCCCAGACTGCATATCACAGTGCATTGCAACTTGTTTTAGGTTTTCATTTGTAAGATTGGGGAGGAGGTTTTGAATTAGGTTAATTCTAGGGGTCCTTTCAGTTTCAACACTCACTGATTCTACTTTTTTCTCATTTTCTCAGTACTTGTGGAATTTGGTTATAGGTTCCCATCAGGGAAGGAGTGAGACAAATTGTCCCAGAATTACTCAGCATAAGGACTTATGAAGGACAATCATCTGAAGGCCTGTTGGGGAAGTGAATACTAAATAGAGCTATTAAAGTGACACCTGTGATTAGCATAGTTATCTATCAGTTAGAGAGAGTGGGGGGGGCGCCATATCATAAGTGAAGAATTGGTTGTGATTGAAGATTTCAAATGAGCTGTAGGTCAATTTGAACCTTCTAATTCTGACACATTTGTTCAAAACAACATGTGTCATCATCCTATAAAAAGTCACCTAAAAAAGTCAAGCCCTTTGCACAGGCCCCCACACTCATTTTCTTATCTCATAGATACTATGAAGGTATCTGGCACTTAACTTTTAGATAAAACAAATGTCAATTAAGTAAGAGTTTAATGCTGGGTGGGGTGGTGCACACCTGTATTCCCAGTACTTGAGAGACTGAGACAGGAGGATCTCAGGTTCAAGACCAGCTTCAACAACTTAGTGAGTCTCTCAGCATACTAGTGAGACCATGTTTCAAAATAAAAAAGGGCTGGGGATGTAGCTTGGAGGTAGAATGCCCTTGGGTTCAATCCCCAATACTAATAAACAAACAAACAAATAATAAAAATAAAACAAGAATTTGTTTCCATGTCCCTTTTTATCTAGAATTCCAAGAAGTAAGGTCATCCATAAGCCAACTGGCCCTGAAAAGTTTGTCTATGGTCCTCTTACATATATTTCTTATTTTCCACCCCTTAGAGGCTTGTTGGCTGTTACGCTGTCATATGCTGCCATGGACGAACTATATAGTTTATCTTCTCTGGGTGTAAGAAGCCAGTTTATAGATCTGAAGAAGTAAATCTTGCCCTGGCTTACTGGGCTGACCCAAGAGAGATTTTCAAGCACAAAGAAGCAGATGCTCAGTCTTAGAATGGGAAAACGAATAAACTCAGTGCCTGTCTTTTGCCCAGTAGTAAACCCTGCAACTCTACTGGTGAGGATTTCAAGGTAGTTAAGACCTGAGAGGTCATGAGGGGAAGTACTTCTAGGAGAGCACTGTCATTTTGTGTTCCCAGAACAAACTGTGGAGACAGCTGCCTGTGTCCCCATATATGGTTCCCACTATTAAGAAGGCTGAGATAACTGATCTTAAGAACATAGAGGAATCCAGAACTTTAAAGGACAGCATAGGTTCTGTTGCAGGGTACCACAGAAGACATGGAAAAAATGGAGTTTATATTTAGAAGGTCTGAGATCCTGGAGGTTCGTGGCATCCTGCTGAGATGACCAGACATAGTTAAGTGAAGGAGCATTGGCATTGAGGGATTATGGGGCCAGATATTCCTATGGTTATCAGTCTAGATGTTGAAGTAATTAAATATGGAAGGGACCACTGATGGAGAAGAAGAAACCAACCCAGAAAGAAGTCTCTGAGATGTGCGCATCCGAATCATAGAATGCGAAAGGATAATATTGCCCTTTGTAGGAGAGAAGACATTAGTGGACTCAGCAGTGAGGGTCAAAAGGTGATGATAACCTGTCCTTCCCACCCTTCTTCCTGCTTCCTAACTCTGGGAATGGAGAGTAGGAAAAAGAAGTGCTTTGCGAAGCTAGAGAAAATTTGAGTCACTTTGATCTCTCATGAAAAAGTTGACAGTCACATCGGCTATGCCACTTCACCTGGTAATCAGTGCAACCTCATATATCTGAAAGGGTGGTCACAAGTTCTCTGGTGTCATGTCATGCTCCTTTTATGAGTACCTAGAACAGGAGGATAATATGTCTTTAATGAGAAGAATATTAGTGCAAATCTATTCTGAAGATTCCATTATGGGCCCCTTTGAGTTTATGGAACAGACTCTAAACATTTTGGGTGTTAATTGACCTTATAGGGCATCCTAGAGATGTGTCATACTTCTATGGTGCTTTGAAGTTTGACTTTATCAAAAATAGCTGGGAGATTACCAGATTTGTGTGTGGCATCTTCCCATTCACTGTTTGGTGAAGAACCATACATAGAAAAGATGCTCAAAGTAAGACTAGATTTCATGCTGAGCAATGTTTTGAATGAGCTTCTACCATAAGGGGACAAAACTATTAGGACTTCCATTGGAATTATCAGAAAGTATCTATGTTAAAAAAACAAAGGTACTAAATTACAAACATGAAACAAATGCTTAATGATGACTTCATTTCAATAACCAATTTGACTTCAAATCTTAATCTTTGTATTTATTATATGAAAGCAACATCTGAGTTCATTTGTTCACCAAAATAGATATAAAAATTTAATACTTGAGTCTCATTTATTTGGCTTGGGGCATTTGTCCATTCCTGAACTAGTCACTTTGAGCTTTGGGTTTGGAATAAGATGATTGGCTAGACATAGGTCATATTTTCCACTTTAAAACTGGGAATGCTGTTTGCAGAAGATGGGTAATTGGATGCTGGGCCCTGGAAATATGATATCCAAGGCAAGTTTCCTCTCTGCTGGACCACTGCAGGGTGCCACTTGGCCTTTATCTGGTGTGGTTTTTGGAGTTCAGCTAAGGTGACCTTGTTCCCTTACCAAGGTTTCTTCCTCAGCTGGAACAGTGTCCTCTGATTCATTTAATTTTAGCTAGCTTTTGTTGTCAGTGTCAACAGGGATGTTCTGTAGCCAACATAGTCATGATGAGAGTCCTATTTCTCATTCCCAATTGAATGTACTGCACAGCAAAGAAATTCTGAACTGCTTCCAAGTCTGGTTTACTTTACCCCATCTTCCATAGGCAATTGTCCACTGGCTTCTTGTTTCCAGGAGAACCAGGTCTGTAGTCCTCATCCTTGGGGGAATCCTTAGAGTGATGTTGGCAAAAAGGCTGAGGCCATGCCAGCTGCTGCCCAGATTCTGCCCTGTCTGAGAATCAACTTAAAGAAACATCCAAGATATTGGGGTGAGCAGAGAAATTGTGGCAAGACCTGACATAACCAACTTACTGTGTTTGTCTTGGGTTTGCCAGCATTCCCCATCTCCCCCACTCCACTGCAACTTTGTCCCGTTGGCCCCCACTCTTCCCTTTGGCTTGGTATCTCAATCCTTTTTCTTGTTTCGCACTCTTTCATTTATTCCTTTTCATGCTATGAATTTCCTACTCAGGAAGCTGGAAGGGGGCTATCCTGTTCTATGGCACCCAGGATTCAGCTTGTGTTGCAGTTTTCATTGCTTTGTAGCAAAAGGATAAGCATTAGAACAATTAATATGCAAGTTTTCCATGAAGCTAAAGTCTGTGAACAACTCTGATTTAGAGACTGTTTTTAAATTTTTCATTTTGGGATGAAATGACCAGGAGAGGTCTTGTTTTCCAGCATGCTCTCACTTGGTAAAATATTAAGTTAACAGGTTTCACATATATATTCCACTCTCCCCACCCCTGCTAACTTTAAAACAAATCACTGCTGGTCCCAAGACCAAATTTTACCCGGAAGCTGTGAATAGTACTAACGAGTACTTTTTTAAGCAGTATCTAATGAGAGGCAAATGTGTACCCAGCTCCAGATTTGGTAGAGAGGTGGGGAGCTGGGACTGCAGTAGAAGAATGAGATTTCTCATAAACTTTCCAGAGGTTTATAGGGACACACATCAATTCTGGGCTTACTATCCTAGAGCCTGGCTCTCTTAACATTGGCACATTTCACCCTTTTTAGGATGTTGTTGGCTTTCTTAGGGCTATAAAACTCAAGTTTCAAGGCAAGAAAAAGCTGGATTTTCTTGCTTTCAAGCATAATATTAGAATTTGAGGAAAGGGCCAGTGCCTTCCAGTGTGACCTGCCATCTTTAAAGGCTTAAGTGCATCATTTATTTCATGTGGCATGCGATTTTATGATTTCCAGTAGGAGAGTTATTGACTTCCAGTGTTTATTGAAATTTATAAATATAAGGGATTAAGTTAGTGTCACCAGAAATAATAAGGGGCATATGGGCCAGCACAGGTGTTTTACCCAGTGACACAAAATGAGCCAGAATAAGGGCTCAGTGGGCCTCTATTATGCCCACATCTTACCAAGTTTAGTTTATAAGCAGAATATTTTTTCAGGGCTAAAAAGAAAACAGAACAAAAATAGCCACAATGAAATAACCATATGAGCAACAACACAGCGTAGTTTTGTGGACTTCAGCCCATAAGACAGAGTTAATGTTCTGTGGGAAAAAGATTAGCTGGGGATTTATATCTTAACACCTATGCTTCTGCATAGTTACTATGAGAAACTGGTTTATTCCATGAGTTGCAAATGAGATGCACTCTAATCTTAGAAAAAAATTAATGTCTTATTATATAGAAAAGCTCAAAGTCCTGTTCTGAAATTTGAGATTATACAACTGTATTATTCTCTCTTAAACATTTTGTTTTTATTGTTTATTTAACAAGGTGAACATATCAAGGATATCACAATGAGATGAAACTAAGTACATGACTTTCCCTTCCTAGGCTGAAACCTTTTGATTGAAAGGAAATGTGGTTCGGGTTATTGTGTGTTGTGCAAAGTTGTCCTTGTTTAAAAAGAAGTGCTGATGGGATCCAAATAGGACTTGGGTCCTTTTGTCAACAGCAAGATCCTTGATGTGAATAGCTGCTGCTTTTACATTGCATTTCTCTACTGGCCAAGGCAGGAAAGTGAGGGCTGAGCATCTTGCACAAAGGGAAGCTGGAGTGTACTGAGCTGAGGTGTGTCATGCTGCAAAGCATGCTGGTACATAAGCCACAGGGTCCACAGAAGGATTAGCCAAATGTCCAGTGTCTCTAGGGGAAGGATGAATTTGGCTTTTCCCTATAGTCATTAGAAGATGCCCATTAGAAGATGCCACACTTAATTTGGCAAGAACATCTAGTCCAGCAACAGCAGTTCAGCAGGCAACCCAGTCTTGGTTCTAAACACTTTATACTTTCTGGTGTGAGGGTCCAGCTGTCAAAGGGAAGCCAAGGCAAGGGGGAAATGAGGGCTGGGGCTGAGTCCCTGGGGCAGGCGGAGCTAACCAGGCAATGATGGCAACATTTAAAGCAGGTCAAGGCCCCAGAGAATAGGGCAATATTTCTCAAAGCATACACCTTGAAACTCTTGCGTCAAGATGACCTCTGCCCCAGGCCTGGGAATGCACCTCATTCATAAACTCCCTGATGATTTTTAAGCACTTTATAATATCTAAACCAGGCACTAGAGGGGCTTGAAATTGGATACTCAGAGGGGCCCAGGAATCAATATATGGGAACACATCGAATTAAAATATGCACAGCAAAGGAAACAATCAAGAGTTTGAAGAGAGTCTATAGAATAGGAACAAAATCTTTGCCAGCTACTCCTCTGATGGAGGACTAATATCTAGAATATATAAAGAACTTAAAAAAAAGAAACTTAACACCCAAAATAAAAAATAACCTGATGAAAAAATGGGCAGTCGCATCCAGGCGGGGTGGCACAGGCCTATAATCCCGGTACTTGGGAGGCTGAAACAGGAGGATTGCTGGTTCAAGGCTAGCCTCAGCAACTGAGCAAGACCCTATTTCAAACTAAAAAATGAAAAGGGATAGGGGTGTAGCTTGGAGGTAGAACACCCCCAGGTTCAATCCCTAATACCTCACAAAGGCAACTGAACTGAATAGAAACTTCTCAAAAGAAAAAATACAAATGGCCAACAAATATATGAAAAAATGTTCAGCATCATTAGCAATCGGGGAGATGCAAATCAAAACTGCACTGAGATTCTCTCTAACCCCAATTAGAATGGCAATCATCAAGAATACAAAAAATAATAAATGCTGGTGAGGATGTGGAGGAAAAGGAATGCTTATACACTGTTGGTGGGGTTGTAAAATGGGTTGTTAGTGCAACCACTATGGAGATCAGTATGGAGGCTCCGCAAAAGACTAGGAATGGAGCCACTATATGACCCAACTATACTAACCTCAATAGCTTTCTAAAAGAATTAAAGCCAAAATACTATAGTGATACATGCATACCCATGTTTATATCAGCACAATTCACAACAGTCAAATTATGAAACCAACCCAGGTGTCTGTCAACAAATGAATGTCTAATGAAAATGTGGTATGTACACACAATGGAGTTTTACTCAGCCATAAATAATTTAAGAACAAAATTATGTAATTTGCAGGAAAGTGGATGGAACTAGAAAACATTATGCTGAGTGAAATCAACTAGTCTCAAAGGGTCATATGTTTTCTCTCATATGTGGAAGCTAGAGAGAAAATAGGAAAGAAAAGGGACTTCCTGATAATAAGGAGACCAGAAAGAATTTAGGGGAAGGAGAAGGAGAAGAGAAAAAAGGAGGCTTGAGTAACTAAACAGACCAAGTAATATTATGCTTATATATGAAGGCATCACTAACCACCATACTAGTGTATATGGGGAGAGAAGAGAGGGGGTAGTGGGATGAGGTTAGGAGGAAACCACACCAAGAGATGTTGTATGCATATATGAATGTATCACTTTGAATCTCACTGTGATATATATTATATTGTAGCAATAAAATTATTTTTAAAAAGAGTCCAAACATGACACTAATCTATAATGGCAGTCTTTGATTGGCCTTGTCACACACATTGTACTCAGATACAACAGTGAATGATGGAGACATGGCTTCAGCCCTCATGGAGCTGGAAAGTGCCCACAAACGCGTAGACAAATAGATAAAACTACATATTGAAGTGAGTGTTGGGAAGGAAATAAACAGGTTGCTAAGAGAGAAATTAGGGGGAGCCCTGTTTAGATAAGGTAACTAGAACAGGCTCAATAATTTGATGAAAATTAGACCTTGAAGCAGTTAGAGATGACTTAAGATCTGGGGGTCTAGGGAGATGGAGGCAGGGAGCAGCTCAGTCAGTAGATAAAAAGAAAGGGTACTGTTTGCAGGTACATGTATGTGGGTGGCTGGGTAAGGGGAGTTTATACTCATGGAACTTGGAAATTTCAGGAAATAAGAGTGGTGAGTATGTGTTTGGGGACTCAGTTGTATTCCTAATTTTGAGCAGATTTCCTTTTATTTGCTTCATATCACCATAGAGAATCTACATCAGTTCTTGGAAAGATAAAGGGATGGGGAGAGGGACACTGAACAGCTTTATAGAAAGTAGGTGTGGACCGTCTCTGCTCTGCATCTGGTGAATTGCAGACAAAGGCACCCTGAAGTAATTTTTAACCATTCAGTTGGTGTGGGCGTTCTCTATCCCAACCCGACTAAAGTGGGGCTGAGTAATTGTAGAGAACAGAAAATGAGTATTTTCTAAAACAAGAAACATTTTCTCCATTATGTAAAAGAGAAAAAATAGCTCTTAGAAAACCACACCTAAGTTTTACAGACTCCTCTCTAGCTTCTTTCTTACCATGATGGAATAGTTGAGAGGCAAAGGTAGTTATCATTCTTTAGAGGGTTCATTTGCCCTTACTCAATTTCCCTGCAGATTCCCTGTGGAAACTTTGAGTGTAAACCTGGAAAAGCATTAGCAGGCTGGCCCTGAGTGATTGGCTGGGGACAGCAGCCTCACAGGGAGCAGAAGTCCTACAAGAGGAGGGATGGATTGAGGTAGCATGCTCACCACAGGAAGTTACTGTATTTCTTCATATTTCTGCAGAAGGAGAAGCATGTTCCCGCATTAAAAGTCACTGAGTTGGGCTTGACTGAATAGTGAAACGACAGGTTTGTCACTCTCCCTGGGCTCACTATTTCTTTCCTCAATAGTCCTGTGAAAATAAGTGTCATTATTGTTTGTTTGCTCATTAGTTGTTTCCCTACTTGTTTGGAAGCCCCATAAGGAAGGGGCTGATGTCAGTCTCATTCCCTGGAGCGTAGTACAGCTATTTGTGCATTGAAAGCTGCCTGAGTATGGGGCTACAAGGGGGACATGCACCCTGCAGGTGTGGTGCAAGTGCCCATAGGTCTTTTTGGGGTGACTCTATGGGCCTCAGCCCTGATGGGAAAGGTCAGATATATCCTGTTGTCCACTGGAAATATATGTATGTGACAGTCCCATAGATTGTTCCTAGGTAAGTCTGCCCTCCCTCTGCTCTCAGGTCACTTGGTCATCAGGAAGGATACCTTTTTATGGACCCCTCCCACACAGGGTGTCCTGGTCCTCACCCTCTGTTCAGGAAGGCTTAAGAGTATCCTGTAGTGCTCAAGGGCAGATTGTCCTCAGTTAATGGAAGAGTGCAGGGTCAGGATGAGATATAGCCGAGGGCAGATGATCTGCAGAGTTTCTTCCATTCTGCCTTCTCATCCTCTATTTTTAGCAATTATTTCCCTTCTACCTGGAGATCTCCTTTGTCTTTTGGGGCCTTCATCTTCTCTCTCCTGTTCCATTTGCCAGTTCTTTTCTTCTCCATTCCTGTAAGCTTAGTTCCATCCAGTACCTTGGAGAGCAATGAATCAGTCATGCAAATAGATCTCCTGTGGCACTCAGAATCTTATTTAGATGAATTCAAGTGAGGGAGAAGGTGGTGGAGGGAGATGGATGAGAGCAACCAGTTAATACTTCTAGCCATCACGGGGTCACAGCATTAGACCTCACTCCCTCTGGGGGCTCAGAAGCCTCTGAATCTTAAGTACAACAGACAGTAAGATTCCTTGCTATTTATTTATGTTACATGAACAGTTGGCAGCATTCTGCAAACAGTCTAAGCACCCACTTGGTGCCAGAATCTGTGCTTCTATCCTCAATATATGTACACATTTACTTTTCTCTCCAAGTTGGAAGGGACTTAGAAGCCCTCTAGCTTGAGTTCTGTGCTATGCAGGTGCAGAAGTGAGACCCTGGGAGGTGGAGCAATGAAATGAGCCAAGGCCTGAGAGTCAATGTGACCTCGCACGTGACCAGAGCTTTCCCAGTGGCCTCTGGGGTTTGGAGATACTCATACTGACCACGGAGCCCAGCCCTGGAGGATGTGCCTCCTGCCGGTGCTCTGCCAAGTGCTTTCCACGCCTTGCCTCATTTCATTCTTAGAGCAACCCTCACAGCAGGCACCATTGCTACTATGGTTTTTGCTTCTTTCTATGGATGAAAAATCAAGTCTTGGAATAGCCAGGATGCTTTCCCAAAGTTAGCCACAGCACACAGCAGAGTTGACATCCCCTTGTTCTGTAGAAACCTGAAGCCTGTGCCTTCTTTCACTTTCCATAATATATAAGAGCACATGCGCATTTGAGCCAGGTTGCAAGTACCACAATTTTTCAAAACCATAATAATAAGTAAAAGGCTTAACCCCTTTTATCTATCATACTTTTTAATGGTTAAAGGCAAGCAAGGAACTTTAACCAGTGTAGCTACGCAGGGAGGGCAGGGGGTCCTGTGTCCTCAGTCCTGTCTTTGAGGGGCTGACAATGATTTTGAGGTTTGATGGAAAGGGGAATGTGGGCGAGGGTTGGGGTTTGCATAGCTGGAGGCTTTGCACAGTTGCCAGAGCAGGTGATCCTGGTCAGGTGTGGTCTCCTCCGTCATTTACTCAGGATTGGTCAGGCAGGGGCCTTGCTGGAGATAAAAGTTGCTGCTGCCTTGGGGCTCGACTGGACTCATTACAGATGTTTATCCATCAGACCTTGTTCTTTGAATCCAGAGTGACGCAGTGCATGGGAGAAGGGTTCAAACTGGAGCCACAGATGCCAAGTCTTTAATCCTGCTTTTACCCACTCATGGGACATTTGCAGGCAAAAGTGAAGAGTCCAAGTCCTTGTTACAATTCCCTAGTCTTTTGTCCATTCCTCAATTTTAAGGCAATTACAGTGTCAGCCAATCTGGCCTTATAGATTTCTTGGCCTGGTTATAACTAGCCTTAAACAATGGCTGAAACATAGAGTGAAAAGAGTCAGATGCTTAAGCCTGAGAGTAGAAGTACAATTATAAATTGTACAATTATAAATTTTAGAGCAGAAGGGAGTTGGCGTCAAAGTCAATAAATGGTATAGGGGGTTCTCTCTCCGTTTAAATATCTCCATGAGTAGGGACTACCTAAAAAACATATTTGGAATCAGAAAATAATAGTCATTTTCTTGTTTGTATCTAAATAGAGGGCTCTTATCTAAGCTATGAGTTCCACCTTCTGTGCAGAGGTGCCTGATAGAAGGCTTGAGTTTCAGACAGTCATTCCTCAGAACCCTTTCTGTATACCCATCATTCTTATTTTAAAAATTCTGTAAAAATACATATAATATAAAAATTGCCATTTTAACCACTTTTTCATGTACAGTTTAGTGGCATTAGGTACATTCACATTGTTGTGAAAACATCTTCTCCATCCATCTTGAGATCTCTCTTCATTGTACAAAACTGAGGCTCTGGCCAGGAATGGTGGCATACACCTGTAATCCCAGTAGTTGGGAGGCCAAGACAGGAGGATCACAGGTTTGAGACTAGTCTTGCAGTTTAGCAAGACCCTCAGCAACTTAGAGAGACCCTGTTTCAAAGTAAAAAAAAAAATGTTTTAAAGGGCTAGGGATGTAGCTGAGAGATAGAATGCCCTTAGTTCAATCCTCAGTACTCGCCCCCCCAAAATTAAAAATAAAATCCCAGAAACTCTGTATCCATTAAAAATAACTCCTTATCTTCCCCCACTGCCAGCACTTGGCATCCACCACTCTATTTTATGTCTCTGTGAATTTTACTACTCTAAATATCTTACATAAGTGGAATTATACAGTATTGATCCTTTTGCAATTGGCTTATCTCACTTAGCGTTATGTCCTCAGGGTTCATCCATGTGGTAGCAAGTGTCAGTTTTCTTCCTTTTTAATGCCAAATACTGTTCCATAATATATGCATACCACATCTTATCCACTCATCTCTCATGAACACTTGCGTTGCTTCTGCTTTGTATTCATTTGTGAGGGCTGCTTAACAAAACACCACAGCCTGGGCATCTTTTTTTTTTTTTTTGGTACTGGGGATTGAACCCAGGGGCGTTCTACCTCTGCGCTATACCCCTGGCCCTATTTTTTATACTTTATTTTGAAACTGGGTCTCACAAAGTTGTGGAGGACCTCACTAAGGAGAGAGAGAGAGAGAGAGAGAGAGAGAGAGAGCTGAGGCTGGCCGCGAATCCGGATCCTCTGGTCTCCGCTTCCCAAAGTACTGGGATTACAAGCGTGCGCCACCATGCCCGACCAGCCTGGGCATCTTAAACAACAGAAATGTATTTTCTCACAGTTCTGGAGGCCAGAAATCCAAGATCAAAGCGTCATCAGTGTTGGCTTCTCCTGAGGCTTCTCTCCTTGGCTTGCAGATGCTCGCTTTCTGACAGCATCCGCTTGTGGCCTTCTCTCTGTGAGAGCATGCCCAGTGGCTCTTCCTCTTCTTGTGAAAACACCAGCCATATTGGATTAGGTCCCCACCCTATGTCCTCCTTTAGCCTTAATGACCTCTTTAAAGGCCCTGTCTCCAATTATAGTCATATTGGGGGTTAGTTTCAACATCTGAATTTTGAAGAGAGAGAATTCAGTCCATAACACACCTCTAGTAGGAAGCTTGTCTGAAATAATTCTTTTTTTCCTGCCCGCTGGCTGGTTACTAACTACTAAATCCTTCTGGAAACTTGTTGCGTTTGCTCCTTCTGCACCTCCAGTCAACAGCCATGAGCCCTTGCTCCTACACTCAGCTGCTGGGAAACCCTTCCAGAAAGGAGGGAATGAGCCATAAAAATGGCCTGGTCTTAGGCAGGTGCATCACCTGAGCTGTGGCCCTTAAGTAGCAGCCTCTGAGCACTGACAACATTTGTGTCAGGTCCTGTCCCATAGCTGGCAGGCAGAATGGGATCCTGAGCCTGCCCAGGTGCCTGCTGCTTTCAGAAAGGCTGAGGACAAAAGATTTAAGACATCCCTTGGTGGGCGGCTTTTAAACCACTGCTATAGATTCATACCTGTATGTCAACAGAATGGATAGGATGTGTGTGGGGGGGGGTGAGGGGGAGAGGGGAGTTGG
>PVJS01022930.1:9840-30179 GCA_004027185.1 Glis glis | reverse complement strand
AGAGAGAGAGAGAGAGAGAGAGAGAGAGAGACAGGGAGAGAGAGAGAGAGAGAAAGAGAGAGCTGAGGCTGGCCGCGAACCCGGATCCTCCAGGCTCCGCCTCCCAAAGTACTGGGATTACAAGCATGTGCCACCACGCCCGGCTCGGTCCTGCCTCTTCTTTAGCAGACCTTGGGAACCTAGGAGCTAGGGAACCTGGGTTCTGCTCCAAGACCAGCCAACAACTAGATGATGACATTGGGTGAGTCACTTTGCTTCCCTGAACCTCAATATTTTTTTTCTGCCAAGAGAGAATAAGACTCCCTGCCATCCCCTCCTTAATGGGTTGTTAGGAAGTTGACCCCCAAAAAAGAATGAGAACGTGCTTTGAGAGCTATACAATGCTGAGGATTTCGCTCTGATTATACCTGGGGGCAATTCCAAACATACCTGGGGACCCGAGCTGTGCCCAGTGAGGTTTTCGGTCTTCCTGTAGTGTCCGCAGAACTCGATTGATGGAGGAGACCTGGGATTGTGGGGGGTTGAGCGGGGAGATGATGAACAGACCCAGGATTGCCCCCAATGTCCTTTCACCCCTTCTGCCTCCACCCATGCCTCATTCCCCCCCCCACATGCTTTCTCCTTCTCACCTTTCACCACCACCACCACTGCCACCACTTTTAAGAAGAGAAAGCTATAGGTCAGAAGATGCCAGGTACCCCAGCATCAGCCTGTCAAGTGAGAAAGGATCTCGCTCTCCCCAGACAGCCAACCCCGGCACTTACACTGGGAGTCCTGTCCTGGGTGCAAAGCCCTTCAGCACAAAGCTGCCGCTGAATCTCCCAGGCAAAGAGAGCCGGGCACTCGTCCTTCAGCTGGGCAATTCGAGCCACCACAGGGGGGGTGGCCAGCTGAGGCTTGCTTCCCCCAATACCCTTGGGCTCCAAGGCACCCGTGCGGTAGTAACGCCCTAGGATCTTGCTCACACAGCCATTAGATACCTGAGTCAGGCGAGAAGCAAGGACAAGTAAGACATGATGGGCAGAAGGAGGGAGAGATTCCCTGGGACAGAAGGAGGCTACAAGCAAAGCAAGACTTACTGGAGCAGGCCATGGAGTTGAGAGTCCTGCCTCACCTTTGCGCTCGACAGCTCCCCCTCCCGACCTCCAAGAGGGTCTTCTAGGAGGTGGCCCAAGTCCCAAAGGCCTTCTGAGGGGCCCCTTCTCTCTGATCCTTGTCCCCATTGCTGAGTGAAGGTCCTGGCACTACCTTAAGGCTCCGTGAGATGTCACAGGGTCGCATGCCGCTGACCGCTAGCTGTACGATCTGCTGCCGGGTGTCCAGGGGTAGGGGCCGGCCATTCACAAAGAGCCCCCCTAGCTGATTCACACTGCTGATCCCTGGGCATGAGAAGAAAACATCCACACACTGCCTCTCTCAGATCCCTCCACCATGGCTTGCCACCACAGAGCCAGCCCTCCCCCAAAGCACTGTTCCAGGAGCTGGGTGAGTCCTTGCTCCTTGACCATACGTGCTGACGTGCTGACGGGGGAGGGGCTGGGAAAACTTCCCCTAGAACATTGGCGGAGGGACAATCATGACATCATGTTGATGGGAGCAAAGCCCTGCAAAGTCCCCTGCTTTGGTATTCCTCCCCATTCCTCCCTTTTCCCCAGGCTTCTTACCTTCCCGCTGCATGCTCCAGGCTGACCCTCCTCACGGGGGATGGAAAGCCAATGGGGAAGACTGGGGAGGGGGTTTCCTTCGAGGATCTCCTATTCCAGTTTTGGGCTGAGTCTGCAATCATAGGGGGTTACTTGGGTAAGGTCTCTTGCTTGCAATGGTGTTGAGACGCAATGTTTTGTGATAGAGGGTCAAGTTGCTCAAATTTCCTAGTAGGCTGGCCAAAATGAGAACATCAGAATTCACTTTACTTAAACCCTATGTGATGGACATCACAGGGCAGCTGAGGACTGGCTCTTGCTGGAGGTCCTGATGAGGCACCGGGAGGGCAGGAGGGCTCTCATTTCCCAAACGTCAGGGAGGTGGAATGGGATGATGCTTCTATTGTTTTGGCTTTCTCTTTTCAAAATGGGCAATTCTTGGCCTTGGTGGTGGCGCATACCTGTAATCCCAGTACAGGAGGATTGCAGGTTCGAGACCAGCCTCAGCCACTTAGGGAGACCCTGTTTCAAAATGTAAAAAAATAAAAATAGTCTCCAGGAAGCTCTGGGTAAAATGTTAGGCTCTGCTCTACCCCCAAGCACTGAGCTCTGGTCCCACACATCGGAAGTAATGATGAACAGTTACAAAGACATGCCTCTTAGCAGATCCTAAGCTGCTGGAGTTGTAGGTTCCTGTTAACTCTGAAGAGTTCCAGATCTCACAGCAAAGCTTCACCTTCATAGACCACCTTTCTGGGATCATTCATTCATTTAACCAACATTTCTTGAAGATGTATTGAAGGGAGGGAAGGAGAAGCAGCCGAGGGCTGTCTGCTGACAAACACAGAAGCCATCTTGAGCACTGGGGGGCCTCTGAGCAGCCAGGGACACAGGCCACCGGCCACCATGTCTTTCCTGCTTTCATCAGCAATTAGTGGGAATCGATGCTGCCTCATTTCATGTCTGGAATTATGGCAGCGCTGGAGGTGACCCCAGGGAACAGCTTATTTATACATGTAACTCCTGTAATAACCGTGCCACCTTGGCTCGGCTACCTATCGACAACTATTTGCTGAAGAAGGTAATAAGCAGAAGCACACTGCTGGTTGTTCAGGATGGAGGGAGTAAAAGGAAAAGGGGCAAGGTCTTTGCTCTCCAAGAGTTGACAGTGCAACAGGGAGAGGAGATGAGCCCTGGTAAAACAGCAAGGAATTACACAGTGTGGGATCCAGCACCTACTTTTAAGTTCAGTAGCTAAATTGGCTTTTACTCTTTTCTAAGCAGCTAGACACACATTCCCTTCCAAGCTTCCATCTTCCCAGAAGGTAGGGAAGGAAGGCAGAGGGTTTTCCAAAGAAAATTGAGGCACAGATTGGGGTTACCACAAGTCAACAGCCACCCCAACAGTAAAATTCAAGGTTTAGAAGCCAGTTCCTCACCAGAAGTTAAAATTTGCAGCTTCTAACCCTGGTGCTCTCTTTGCCCCAGCCCTGCTTCATGTCTGTGCAATTGCCACCAAAGCAATGGAGAGAGGAGAGTCAAGCTGGGAACACAGAGGGCTCTGCCTGGACAGGAGGATGGGAGCTCAGGATATCAACCAAACCTTACTACAACTCTGTCCTCATACGTGACCCAGAGCTCGAAGGAGCTGTGCAAATGCAGGTTCAGTCTTCAAACCTAAACAATCTCCAAGCCAAAAGGAATCATGTCCCAATGCACAAACAGAAGCCCCATTCCCAACAGCCTTGCCACACATTCCCAACATTCACATTGACTTGTCTGAGAAAAACAACGGTACTCACAAGATGAGAAAGCAGAAGAGGGGGCTGAAGGGGCAGGAGGGTGGGGAGATGCAAAGACAGAGGTGGGGGAGTTGGGCTTGGCCACACAAAGACATGGAGACAGCATGGGAGGCAGAGCAGACAATGAGCCTGCAGGTGAGCTACCTGGATGGAGGAAGTGGAGTGGGAGCTTCAGTGGCAGTCTCAGGCTCTTGTGCCGGGCTCCTGAGATGCCTGCAGGCTCCAGGGGCGCTGGTGGTGTGGTCCTGGTAACAGCCTCCACTCTGCTCCAGCTTCAGTCCTGCCAGGGGGTCCAGAGCTACAGAGAGCCCGAGCTCAGGAGCAGAGGGCAGCCTTCTGGGAGCAGCCAGTGATGTCACAGGCCATGAGCAGAGCAGAGAGGAGGAGGGAGGTGTGCATGGGGCTGACTGACACCAGCCCTGAGGCAGGGCAGAGCACAGCCAGTGCCCCACGGTGTCCTCCTGTGGGGAATCCACAGAGCCCACCTGTGTCTACCGACCAACCTGCAGCAGGTACAAAGCCATTCTCATGCAGGCCCCCTGGACCCTGGTTGTACCCATGAAGGGACCAGTATTCCTGAAGGGCACAAAGAACATGGAAGATGTGGAACTTCAGATTGTGTACTCCCAGTTTCGAGAGCACAGAAGCACAAAGGAGCCTTCCAGAACCATTGACATAGCTTCCCAGCTAGAAGGCACATGCCTGAGCTTTTGGGTCTACTCCTGGGTCATGTGTGTATTACTATAAAAGATAAATGGGTACATGGACTGATTCCTAAATACTGACTTGGCCCCTAAAACTCTGAGAGAAAGGGTGAATGGAGAAGCACGTGTCGCATAGCACCAGTTGTCCCCAGAGCGTGTCCTCGTGATTTCTCTGATTGGCTGCTTGACTGAGGAAGGATGAGTTCTCTCCTGGAAACAGAGATCCTGGGCTTCGGGACACTGACCATCACAGTGGTGGTGGGAATGAGCCTCTGAGGATCAGAGATGCGTGTGGGGTGTTTATGAGGAGGCACGCAACCTGGTTTTCCTTCTTCCTTCTCTGGATGTTATCAGGCTCTGTTCCACTAGGGATTTGGTGTCTTTAGATTCTAAGACATTAATGACTCTGCTGTTCTCACAAAAGACGACATAGCTTCTCTGGGTCATTGATGGGTAGGTTATTCCGATGGAGTGGGTGGCTGGAAATTAACATAGTCCCCAGCACTTAGATGTTCTGTTGCTATTGTTGTCTTGGGCGGATCCCTGTAGGGTATGAAGAAGCCAACATGGAAAGCCCATTGGGTCCATTCTGTACCTTGGATTCTGCGACTCCATCACAGAAGTCAGGCTGAAGACCTCAGAGCGTAGGGCAATAAGACTGGACCTAGGAGTCAGAGGAGGGAAGAATGTATCTCACTGGTAAATCCTTTGGATTGGGGGGTGGGAATAAGTGTTGTACATTCATCTCGATTTTAGGGTTGGGAACTCCTGTTCTCAAAGGCCAAGTGTACCACAGAAGTGGGTTTTCTACCTTACCCTGACACATCCTCCTTCCCTTCCCAGCCTCCACCAGCATCCTCAGGCTGGCCCGGAGTCCTGGAGCACAGGGGAGATGGCAGCAGGTGGATTCAGCACTGTGGGGAGGACGGCACATGTCCCAGGGTGAGTAGAGCCCATTCCACCCCAGGGTGGCTGGGGACTCCTGGCCACTCTACTCAGCCATGCCTGAGTGAAAGGAGGTCCCCAGGAAGGCACAGGGTAGCCCTGTTCTTAATCCCAAGTTCCTGCCTCCTACCTACCCCTGGATCTGCCCCTGCATCTGGGGGCTCAAGGCCCATGTCCTGAGCGGCTATTCCCATAGACAGCTGCATGAGGGTGGAGATAGGGGTGTCAGGGGGGGAGAAAGGACAAGCCCTGGCAGATGGTGGTGGCAGCGATTTCCCCCATAAACTACCCTCTCCCTCTGCCTTTACGACGGGCTCTTGGGTCTGAACAAACAGAAGCTTTCGACCCAGAGGTGATGGGGGGAGGGAAAAGGGGGAAAGGGCCCTGGCGGGGGGCCTAGCAAGCCCAAAGACTTAGCCGCTCAGCCCTTGGTCCAGCGCGCCAGACTGTTTGAGAAGCAAATATCTGCCTTCACCGTGTGACTCTCTCAACTGCCCCCACCGGGTTTGGGGCTAATTGTCCCTCATTAGCTGGGCCCAGGCCCCGGGCTGCCGCCAGCCCCCGCCATCTGCTCACAATTATACATTAACTCAGAGGTCTTGCTACCCGCCAGCAGGGCTGTGCGCCCCTCTCGGGGCCAGCCATGGCCACTTCAGCCTGTCCCTCACCCCAGATGCAGAGCCCCCACCGATGGCTTCTTCTGCCCTTGGGAGCCCCTGGTGTAAAGCCTTGTGGCTGTGGGAAAAGTCCTGTCCTGCGGAGAGGTGGCTGGAGTTCCCCTGATTTCCTCAAGGGGCGGGAAGGCGAGCTAAGCCCGTGCGTAAAGTTGGAGAGGAGAGGGCGCGGCCCGCGCAGAGCCCCGCTGACTTTGGTCTAACACCTTGCTCCGGGCTCTTGGCACTTGTTGGGGGAGGTGACACCAGTTCCAGGCTGTTTTACCGCTTCCTGTGGCGCCTTTTAGTAGGCTGGGGGTCCTGAACCCCATCTTTCCTCTCTCCGGAGAGCTCCATCTCACGCCAGCCCTCAGCCTTGCAGAGCGCGCACACGCCACCTATCCAAATCAGTCTCTGGCAGCCAGCACCTCCTACTACAAAGTCCAAGTGGCCTCCGTGCTTCAGAAACATGGGGGTTTTTCCAGTTCCCTGGGGTCTCCTGAGCTTGGGACCCTCTTGCTGAAGTTGCATCCTCCACCCCACCTCCAAAGCTTTATGCAATCTCCTGACTTTCCCAGCCCAGATTCTGCTCCAACACCAAAGCTCTCTCTGTTTGCAAATCCCTGCCGTTTTCTGCGAATCTTCTAGAAGCCTGGCACCTGACTCCCTCCCTCTGATTGCCCCAGGAAGTCAATGAAGAACACACTCTCCTAACCCTGGCTTTGAACTTGGAGCACAGAAACTGCCCCCCTCTTTTTCTCAATGAGCCCTAACCTCTGATCTCAAGGCTACCTCATGTTTGTCTCAGGATTAGGGTGGGTAGGTGGAGTGGATCAGTCTGTGCTGACCTAGAGGAGCAGGGGAGTCCAGGGGCTAGAGCTAAAGGTCAGAGGGGGCCAGGCAAGAAGCCCAGAGAAGCCAGGTGTGGTGGTGCATGTCTGTAATCTCTGTACCTGGGAGGCTGAAACAGGAGGATCCCAGGTTCAAGTCCAGCCTCACAACTTAGCAAGACTCTCAATAACTTAGTGAGACCCTGTTTAGAAATAAAAAATAAAAAGGGCTGGAGGGATCTAGCTCAGAGGTAGAATATCCCTGGGTTCAATCTCCAGTATCAAAAAAAAAGGAAAAAGAAAAAGAAAGAGAGAGAGAGAGAGAGAAGGGAGGGAAGGGAAGGGAAGGGAAGGGAAGGGAAGGGAAGGGAAGAGAAGAGAAGAGAAGAGAAGAGAAGAGAAGAGAAGAGAAGCCAGAGGGGTGTGAAGGGCAGGCTGTGAAGAGCCCAGCCCAGAGCTGCCAGGACCAGAGCAGTCAAAAGACACTGCCAGCCACCCCTGGACAGCATGTCTTTCTGGGTCCACAAGCACACCAGCCCAGCAGTGCCGGAGAGGAAAGCTCCAAAACTGGAATTTTCAGACTCAGGCTGGAGCTAGAAATCCGACGGTCCATCATCCCTGGGAACTGCCAACTCTGTGCCCACCCAACTCTGCCCTACTTTGCCTGGGTGGAGGATCTGGGGATGCAGGTAGCCTGTTGCTTGTTTGTTTGTTTTAAAATAAACCTTATTTTAATACACTTTATGTTTCTTAGGACAGTTTTAGATTTACACAGAAATGTTGAAGATAATATAGAGAATGCCCATATGCCACACGTTTCCCATTAAAAGAGTACATTTGTTATAATTAATAAACCAATATTGATATGTTATTATTAGCTAAAGTCCACATTCTATTCGTATTTTCTCAGTTTTCCCCCTAGTGTTCTTGTTCTATTCCAGGATTCTATTACATGTAATCACCATGTCCCCTTAGGCTCTTCTTGGCTGTGACAGTTTCTCAGACTTCTCTTGTTTTTGATGATTTTGACAGTGTTGAGGAGTCAGTATTCTATAGAATGTTCCTCATTTGGTATCTCTTAAAATTTTTAATTTTAAAACCAAATACATAAGAATATAAAATTATACATATTAAAGAGGCACCGTGTGATGTTTTGTTACATGCATACATTGTGTAATGTTTAAATCAGATCGAATACACCTATATCCTCAAATATTTATCATTTCTTTGTGGTGAAAACATTTAAAATCCTTTCTTCTAGCTTTTTGAAATACACAGTACATGATCGTTACTGCTAGTCCCCCTCCCATGCGGTAGCACACCAGAACTTCTTACTCCTATCTACCTATATTTGTATTTTGTTTTTGTTTTTGCAGTACTGGGGATTGAACCCAGGGGCATTCTACCTCCGAGCTACACCCCCAGCCCGATTTTTTATTCTTTATTTTGAAACAGGGTCTCACTAAGTTGCGGAGGGCCTCACTAAGTAGCTGAGGCTGGCCGCGAACCCGGATCCTCCGGTCTCAGCCTCCCAAGTACTGGGATTACAAGCGTGCGCCACCACGCCTGGCTCTATCTACCTATATCCTAGTGCTCATTGATCAACCTCTCCCCAATCTTCCCTCCCCCTGAGATCTCTCTAATGCTTTTCTCATGATTAGAATGGAGAAAGAAAAACAAAGAGGTATAGTACACTTTCCATCACATCATATTAAGGGTATAGAGTGTCAACATGATTTACTGCTGTTAATGTTGCCACGATTACTTGGCTGAGGAAGTGTCTGTTAAATTTGCCCATTGAAGTCACTCCCTTCTCCCCTTTCCATACAGTGATTTTCTGCAGGGAGTCATTATGCATGACTCAAGCTTAAGGGGTGGGGCTTATGTTGCACTTACTTGAGAGTGTCTACATAGATAATTTGGATTTCTTCTGCTGCAGAGATTTGTCTCCCCTCGTGTTTGTTTATTCAATAACTTATGTATAGCTGGGCATGATGGTGCATGCCTGTAATCCCAGTACTTGGGAGCTGAGACAGGAAGAGCATAGGTTCGAGGACAGCCTCAGCAACTTAGCGAGACTCTCAGCAATTTAGCAAGACCCTGTTTCAAAACAAAAAATAAAAGGGCTAGGGGGATGTAGTTCAGAGGTAGAACATCCCTGGGTTTAAGCCCCAGTACAAAAAAAAAAGTATTTATATCAATATGGATTTATATTATTTCGTGTGTGTGTGTGTGTGTGTGTGTGTGTGTGTGTGTGTGTGTTACTGGGGATTGGAGTCAGGGGTGTTTTACCTCTGAGCTACACCCCCAGACCTATTTTATTCTTTTTTATTTTGAAACAGGGTCTCACTAAGTTGTGGAGGGCCTCACTAAGTTACTGAGGCTGGTGCAAACCTTCAGTCTTCTTGTGTCAGCCTCCCAAGTACTAGGATTATAGGCATGTGCCACCGTGCCTGGCTGATTTATATTATTTTTTTTTCTTTTTGCAGTACTGGGGATTTAACCCAGGGGCATTCTACCTCCAAGCTACACCCCCAGTCCTATTTTTTTCTTTATTCTTTATTTTGAAACAGGGTCTCACTAAGTTGTGGAGGGCCTCACTAAGTTACTGAGGCTGGCGCAAACCTTCAGTCTTCTTGTGTCAGCCTCCCAAGTACTAGGATTATAGATGTGTGCCACCATGCCTGGCTGATTTATATTATTTCTTTTTTTTTTTTTGCGGTACCGGGGATTGAACCCAGGGGCGGTCTACCTCCGCGCTACGCCCCCGGCCCTATTTTTTATACTTTTATTTTGAAACCGGGTCTCACGAAGTTGCAGAGGGCCTCACTAAGTAGAGAGAGAGAGAGACAGGGAGAGAGAGAGAGAGAGCTGAGGCTGGCCGCGAACCCGGATCCTCCGGTCTCCGCCTCCCAAAGTACTGGGATTACAAGCGTGCGCCACCACGCCCGGCTTGATTTATATTATTTCTAAGGAAACTTGTTTTATTTCTTCAGATTATAATCCAACATACTACTTTATTTTGTTGCTCAAACTGATCCAGCTTTGGGCATTGGGAACTCTTTCAGTTGACTCCTCTGTCCTTTTGGCATGCCCCATGGGCCAAACCCACCATGGGGTTTGGTTGATTTTTGTTTTGGGGGTTTGTAATATTACTTCCTTGCTTTCTGACACTGTGAGATACTCCAGGTTTATTGTGTGTATTTTCTGCTGCACTTGTAGAATCTGCCATTTCTCCAAGGAACCCTGGTCCTTTTTCCTGGACAATGGTATGAGAAACCAAGATATGGGCACTAGGTTGCTTGCTGCTACTGGGGTGTCACTGCTTCTAGATTCTCTCAAATGACAGAACAAAAAAATATACGTGCCAGACATGGTGGTGCATGCCTGTAATACCAGTACTTGAGAGGCTGAGACAGGAGGATCACAGATTTGACAGCCTCAGTAACTTAGCGAGACTCTCAGCAACCTAGTGAGACCCTGTTTCAAAACAAAAAATAAAAAAGGGCTGGGGATGTAGCTCAGAGGTAGCATGTCCCTGGTTCAATCCCAGTACCACCAAAAAATAAAAAAGAGGAGGAGGAGGAAAGAAAGATAAGTATGCATACTAGCCCATGCATATACACATATCTATAAATATTTCTATATGTAAGAGTTGTATTTCTGTTAAAATAAACATGAAGCTTCCAACTCTAATCCATTATTACATGGATCATTCTAGTTTCTTCCCTGCTTTTCTGTAAAATCCCACTCCAACAGTGAAAAACCTGGTTCCCATAATTTGCATCTATTTACTTAATTGTTCAATTCCAGTACACACTGTTGTAGAATCAGAACTGTTAACACAAACCATCATGGGGAAAAAAGACTATCAACTTGAGTAAAGTGCTTATATGTAATTTTTTCTACTTTTAATCTTATAGACTCCTCTCATTCCCAAAGTTGCCTAAATGAACATCTTACCTCCACCCACTTCTGTGAGGTTGTTTCATACATGAATAATACAGTTAGTTTATTTTGTCACATTCTGCATTCCATCTTAGGATCCTGTGATCTCCTACCTGTTATTTTTGAAATTGCATACATTAAGTTTCACTCTTTGTGCTGTAAAGTTCCATAGGTCCCTATGGACCTATGCATGGTAGTTTGTATCCACAATTATGTTATCATACAGAATAGTTTCATCACCCTAAGAAGTCTTATTGTCTTACTGCTTCATCTTCAACACTTTTTCCTCCCCTTGAACCCAGAGGCATTCTACCTCTGAGCTACACCCCAGCCCTATTTTATTTCTTATTTATTTATTTATATTTATTTATTTATTTATTTATTTATTGCAGTACCAGGGATTGAACCCAGGGGCATTTTACCTTCGAGCTACACCCCAGCCCTATTTTTTATACTTTATTTTGAAACCAGGTCTCACGAAGTTGCAGAGGGCCTCACTAAGTAGCTGAGGCTGGCCGCAAACCCGGATCTTCCGGTCTCAGCCTCCCAAGTACTGGGATTACAAGCGTGCGCCACCACGCCCGGCTTTATTTTTTATTTTGAAACAGGGTCTCACTAAGTTGCTGAGTCTGGCCTGGAACTTGCAATCCTCCTGTCTCAGCCTTCCAAGTACTGGGATTACAGGCCTGCTCCCAGCTCAATAATGTATATTGGTACTGGGGATTGAACCCAGGGGCATTCTACCTCTGAGCTAGAACCCTAGCACTATTTTATTTTTTATTTTGAAACCGGGTCTTGCTAAATTGTTGAGGGTCTCACTAAGTTGCTAAGACTGGCCTTGAACCTGTGATTCTCCTGTCTCAGCCTCCCAAGTACTGGGATTACAGGTATACTACCATGCCCGGCTAATAATGTTTTATTGTATAAATGCACCATAGTTTATCCATTCATCTACTAAAGGGTATTGAAAGACATCTTGGTTGCTTCCAGGTTTTGGCAATTATAAATAAGGCTGCTATAAATATTTCTGGGCAAGCTTTTGTGTGGACATAAATTTTCAACTCATTTGGATAAATACTAGGGAGTGCTATGCTGGGTTGTATGGTAAAACTATGCTTAGCTTTGTAAGAAGCTGCCAAACTGTCTTCCAAAGTTCTTGTACCACTTTGCATTCCTAACACTGGATGATGATAGTTCTTGTTTTATACCCTTGCCAGAGATTGGTATTGTCAGGTTTGTTTTTGTGGTACTCGGTGTTGAACTCAGAGGCATTCTACCTTCGAGTTAAACCCCCAGCTCTTTTTTTTTAAATTTTTTGTTTTGAAACAGGGTCTTGATAGGTTGCTGAGAATCTCTCTACTTGCTGAGGCTGGCCTCAAACCTGTGATCCTCCTATCTCAGCCTCCCAAAGTACTGGGATTACAGGTGTGCGCCACCATGCCTGGCTTCAGTTTTTTCTTTCTTTTCTTTTTTTTTTATTTTAGTAATTCTAATAGATGTGTAGAGGAATCTCATTGTTATTTTAAGTTTGAATTTCCTAATAGTGAATGATGTTGAGCATCTTTTCATATACTTATTTGTCATCTGTACATATTCATTGGGGAAGTGTCTGTTCATTTTGGTTTTTTCCCCCCAATGCTGGGGATTAAACTCAGGGCCTTGCACATGCTAGGTAAGTGCTTTGCTGCTGAGCTACATCCCCAGACCTGGCCCGCTTTTTAATTGTATTGTTTGTTTTCTTATTGTTGAGTTTTAGAAGTATATTTTGAATATAAGTCCTTTATCAGAGATACGCTTTGTAAATACGTTCTCTGAGTCTGTGGTTTGTTTCATGGAAGGAAGGAAGGAAGGAAGGAAGGAAGGAAGGGAGGGAGGGAGGGAGGGAGGAAGGAAGGAAGGAAGGAAGGAAGGAGGGGAGGGAGGGAGGGAGGAAAAAAAAAGCCAGGTGTGTTGGAGCATGCCTGTAGTCCCAGTACTTGGGAGGCTGAGACGGGAGGATTGCAGGTTCGAGGACAGCCTCAGCAGCTTAGCAAGACTCTCAGCAAACTAGTGAGACCCTGTTTCAAAACAAAAAATAGAAAGAGCTGAGGGTATAACTCAGGCAGAATACCCCTGGGTTCAATCCCCAATAACACACACACACACACACACACACGCATAAAAAATCTCTTCCGTGGCCACCAATTATTATCTGGGCATGGTGACACACTCGTGTAATCCCAGTACTTGGGAGGAAGGAGGGAGACAGGAGGATCGGAAGTTTGAAGCCAGCCTCAGCAACCTAGTAAGACCATGTTTCCAAATTAAAAATAAAATAGGATTGAGAGTGTAGCTCAGAGGTAGAATGCCCCTGGGTTCAATTCCTAGCACCACAAAAAAGAAAAGAAAAAAAAAAAAAGAAAAGAAAGGGAAAACGGGGTGGGGGGGGGCCGGGCTTGGTGGTACAGGCTTGTAATCCCAGTACTTGGGAGGCTGAGACAGGAGGATCACAGGTTCGTGGCCAGCCTCAGCAACTTAGTGAGGCCCTCCGCAACTTAGTGAGACCTTGTTTCAAAATAAAGAATAAAAAATAGGGGTAGGGGTGTAGCTCGGAGGTAGAATGCCCCTGGGTTCAATCCCCAGTACTGCAAAAGAAAAAAAAAAGGAAAAAACCCCACAACAATCCTACATGCTGCTTTCTGCCCCCAGAAACACACCATTCCAGACCCATCTCTGGAGCATAACCTTTTTGCCCCAGGCCACGTTCAACCTCGAAGAAAACAGCCCATTCCAGACTCTTTCCTCTAGCGTGTGACCCCTCCCCCCCATGGCCTCTCTCATATGGCATCTAAATAAACCTCCTGCGTTCCCCATTTGTGCTTTGAATGCTTTCTATAAAGAAAAGCAAGAATTTAGGTACTTCAGAATAATATAAAATCTTCTACCCAGTAACTACCATTTTTTACATTTCAAATTCCAATAGTTTATTGCTGCTATAAAGGAAAACAATTGCCTTTATATATTAACATTGTATGCTGAGATCTTGCTATACTTGCTTATGAATTCCAGAGGTTGGACAGGGGCTGTAGCTGAATGGTAGAGCACTTGCCTAGTTTGTGCAAGGCCCTGGGTTCAGTCTCCAGCAACACACACACACACACACACACACACACACACACACAATTCCTGGAGGGTTTTTTTTTTTCGGAACTGAGGATTGAACCCAGGGGCATTCTACCTCCAAGCTACACCCCCAGCCCTATTTTTTGTTCTTTATTTTGAAACAGGGTCTCACTAAGTTGCGGAGGGCCTCACTAAGTAGCTAAGGCTGGCCACAAACCTGTGATCCTCCTGTCTCAGCCTCCCAAGTACTGGGATAATATATATAATATTATTATAAATATATATATTATATATATTATATATAGTGGGAATATATATATGTGAATATATATATATGTATATGTGTGTGTGTATGTATGTATTTCCTTTTCTTGTCTTATTGCACTAACTAGGACTTCCAATGTGACGTTAAATAGGAGTGGTGAGAGAGAACATCCTTGCCTTTCTCTCAATCATGGGAAAGTGTCCTGCTTTTCACCATTAAGTATGATGCTAGTCATACAGTTTGTTTTGTTTTTTGTTTTTTATTCTGCTCCATTATTTATTTCCATTTGTATACTACCCTTTCAAATTTACAATTGTATTATAATATATTTTAATAGTTAGAAGAGCTAGTCCCCTTATTATTACTCTTTTTTTTTTTTTCGGTACTGGGGATTGAACCCCAGGGCATTCTACCTCCGAGCTACACCCCTGGCCCTATTTTTTATTCTCTATTTTGAAACAGGGTCTCACTAAGTTGCGGAGGGCCTCACTAAGTAGCTGAGCCTGGCTGCGAAACCAGATCCTCCAGTCTCTGCCTCCCAAGTACTGGGATTACAAATGTGAGCCACCATGCCCGGCTCTTATTATTACTCTTTAGTCAGAATTCTTCTAATCTGTCTTGCTTAAGTTTATTTTTCAGTTGAGCGTTAGTGTTGTGTGTGTGTGTGTGTGTGTGTGTGTGTGTGTGTGTGTATGGTGCTGGGGATTGAACCCAGAGGCATTCAACCTCTGAGCTACAATCCCAGACCTATTAAATTTATTTAGAAACAGGGTCTTGCTAAATTGCTAAGGCTGGCCAGGAACCTACGATCCTTCTGTTTTAGCCTACCAAATACTGGGATTACAGGCGTGCACCACCATGCCCAGCAAGTATTAGTATCTTTACAATAGCAGGTCTCCTTATCCAAGGCAATATGTATTTTTTTTTCAGTAGAACCCAGGGCCCATTCTACCTCTGAACTATACCCCCAGTCCTATTTTTTGTTTTATTCTTTATTTTGAAACAGGGACTAAGTTGAGAAGAGGGCCTCACTAACTAGCTGAGGCTGTCCTTGAACCTGAGATCCTCCTGTCTCAGCCTCCCAAGTACTGGGATTACAAGCGTGCACCACCACGCTTGGCTGCAATATGTATTTTTAATGGGAGTTATTTTTAAAGCAATTTCAGTTTCACACCAAAATTGAGATGAAGGTACAAATATTTCTCATATATTTGTCCCCACACATATCTTTCCTCATTATCAATATCTCCCACCAGAGTAGTATATCTGTGCCAGGCGTGATGGTGCACATCTGTAATCCCAGTACTTGGGAGGCTGAGACAGGAAGATCGCAGGTTCCAGGCCAGCCTCAGGAGCTTAGTGAGACTCTGTTTCAAAATAAAAAATAAAAAGGAGCCGGGCGTGGTGGTGCACATGTGCAATCAATCCCAGTACTTGGGAGGCTAAGACAGGAGGATTGCAGGTTTGAAGCCAGCCTCAGCAACTTAATGAGGCTGTCAGCAACTTAGTGAGACCCTGCCCCCCCAAATATATATGTATGGCTGGGGGTGTAGCTCAGAGGTAGAATGCCCCTGGGTGCAATCCCCCTGCAGCACAAAAATAAATAAATAAACAAAAATAAAAAATAAAATAAAAAGGGCTGGGGGTGTGGAGCGGAGATAGAATGCCCTTGGATCTATCTGTTACAATTGATGGACCTAAGCTGCAGGCTTTTCATAGGTGTTCTTTATCAAGTTGAAGAAAGTTCCCCTTCTAGTCACAGTTTGCTGGGAGTTTTATAATAATAATATGATATAATATAATATAATAATAATAATAATAATAATAATTTTTTATCATGGTACTGGGGACCGAATCCAGGGGCATTTTACCTCTGAGCTACACTCCCAGCCCTATTTTATTTTTATCTTGAAACAGGGTCTTGCTAGGTTGATGACAGTCTCACTACTTGCTCGAACCTGTGATCCTCCTGTCTCAGCCTCCCAGGCATGCGCCACCACACCCGGCTGATAGTTTGTTAAATGCTTTTTCTGCATGAATTGATATATGGTTATTTCTTCTTCTCCTCCTCCTCCTCCTCCTTCTTCTTCTTTTGTGGTACTGGAGATTGAACCCAGGGGCATTCTACCTCTGAGCTACACCCCTAGCCCTATTTTATTTTTTATTTTGAAACAGGGTCTCACTAAATTGTGGTGGGCCTCATTGGGTTGCTGAGGTTGGCCATGAACCTGTGATCCTCCTGTCTCAGCCTCCCAAGTACTGGGATTGTAGGCGTGTGCCACTGTGCCAGGCTTAGTTTTCCTTTCTTATAATGTCTTTCTCTTGGTATTAGTATAATGTTGGCCTCATAAAATTAGTTAGAAACAAATAATTATTAAGCATGTTCCAGGAAGGACAAAAGCACTGAATTAAAAAGCCCCAAATCCATGCCCTCCTGGCATACATCTTTGTCTTAGGGTTACATTTTAAAATTCTGTATGCCTAGCTAGGCGTGGTGGCACACGCTTATAATCCCAGTACTTGGGAGGCTGAGACAGGAGGATCGCAGGTTTGAGGACAGCCTAGACAATGTAGTGATACTCTCAGCAACCTAGTGAGACCCTGTTTCAAACTAAAAAATAAAATAGGGCTGGGGGTGTAGCTCAGAGGTAGAACCCCCCTGGGTTCAATCCCCAGTGTCAAAACAAAACAAAATTCTGTATGCCCCATTTCCCCACATCTATAAGATGTAAATAACAGTATAGCTACATCATGAGATTGTTGTATTATGTAAGTTAACATGTTAAGAATAATCTCTGTGTTTGCTATTACTACTGCTACTACTTCTACAACTGCTGTGCACCAATAATTAATACTATCATTTATTGACTAAGTTTAGTAGTTACAGTCTAGGAGATTCCCAGGCCACCTTCCCTGCCCTAACTCTACACTCTTTTTTTTTTCTTGGTACTTTGGTATGAATCCAGGGCCTCATCATGCTAAGCAAGTACTCTACCACTGAGCAACACCCTAGCCCCCTAACTTTGTACTCCTGTCTTTTTCTTTTTCTTTCTTTCTTTTTTTTTTTTTGGTACTGGAGGTTGAACCCAGAGGCAGTCTACCTCTGAGCTACACCCCCAGACTTATTTTTTTTTTTTGAAACAGGATCTCACTAAGTTGCTAAGGGTCTTGCTAAGTTGCTGAGGCTGGCCTGGAACCTGCGATCCTCCTGTCTTAGCCTCCCAAGTACTGGGATTACAGGTGTGTGACACCATGCCTGGCACTCCTGTCACTTCTCTCTCTGCTTCTTCAACTAGTTGGCCCTCTTGATCTCTGGGCTCATTTGCATATCATATGAAATTTCTTCTCTGACATAGAGTTATCTTGCGTAGCAGATAGTTGAGTGTCTATCTTTCTCCCTTTGAAATATACCAAAACTTTTGCAGTTTTGAAAGGGAAGGGAACGAGGAGCTTATGTTACTGATGCTCTAAAGTCTTTGCCTATATTCTTCCTGAATGTTGTGGAGTCTTGACCTGTCCTAGGTTAGAGAGAGAGGGGACTGTTTTCATTTTCTTTAGCTATCACTGAAAATAAGTCCATAACAGACCCTGCATGAGTAGGAAAACTCAGTACTCCAGCTTGGGTAACTTTCCACTGCTTAGCTGGACCCAAAGGAAGTGGGAAAGAAAATTCTGTATAATGATTCTACCTCTGTCCCAGGAACCCAGAGCTCTTCATCTTTACTATGTCCACAAAGGCCCCCCAAACACCACCTGCTCAGCCTGACGGAAGCCCTACACTACCTAGAGAACAAGCTATGTAAAGATAGGTAATTATAAATAAAGTCTTATTATTGTCTTTGGCTTGGCACTGTTAAACACAATAACCAGGCTTTGAATAACCCATTGCTCTGGTTTCATTACCAGCCCAGCTGGCATCCCCGGCACCTGAATCCTCGCTCACCCAATTCCTCCTCACTGGTCCTCACATCCCCTTCTTGATTCTACATCAAATCAGCTCTTCTGCCCTAAAGCTTTCACACCTGAATTGAGGACTTTAGCCGTCCCAGGACTGTTTCACATTTCTTTCTTTCTTTCCTTCTCTCTCTCTCTCTCTCTCTCTCTCTCTCTCTCTCTCCCCCTTTCCTCTTGGAAAACACCCAACGCTAATGTTGAGGGAAACCCGCTTTTTACTCTCTGATTTTCTTTTCTCCTCCCACCCTTTAGCAATTAGACCTTTCATGGCCAACTAAGATCCGCCTACGATGCTGGGTTTTCTTCAGTCTCCTGGTCCTATGAATTCTCTCTCTTAGTTTTCCTTCTATTTCTCACAATTGATTATGTAAGCATAATTGCTCTAACCAAACAGTGTTCAGAGATAAAGCTCACCAGAGCTGCTTGACCTCAGCCACCTGGACCTCAGCTCACCAGCCTGGCAGACCTGGGTGGCTCCCCTGGCCCAGCTCCCGGGCTCCCCCTGCAGCCTGCCCTGTGCTCTGCGTTTTGGAGGACAAGGCCTGAAAGTGACTGTCAGCAGGGCAGGCTCCCTGCGTCTCCACACCTCCCCTGAAAGCCTGGGTAGTGACTGGGAGGGGAGTCAGCACTCAAACAGAGAGGAGGAAAGGAGAGGCAGACAGGGGAGAGACACCGCGGGGCAGCAGCGAGCACTCTGAGGCGCAGATCCCTCCCAACGCTGTATCTCTCAACACCCCTCCCTCACCACTTGTCTGACTTCTCTAGGGAAGGAATTGAAAAGATGGGCTCTGGAACCCAACAGAGTCAAATAGTTTGGGTGTTATTGGCACTATTAGAGGATGCTTGGTCTAAGAGTGGGATTTTTCCTCTTGCAAAAAAAAAAAAAAGGAATGTATTTAAAAACAGCCAGTAAAAAGATCAAATTCTCTAACATAATTGCCCAAAAGTGCTAATCTTAGTAATGCACAGACAGAATAGTGATTATGTTGGATCAGTAGTAAAGAATGCTGATTTTTTTTACCTCTGAAATTTTCTTAATAATTGTGCTAAAATATACACATAAAATTCACCATTTTAACTCCTTGATGGGTACAATTCATTGGCATTAAGTGAATTCACAATGTTTTATAACCATCACCACCATCCAGCTCTAGAGCTGTGTATGTGTGTGTGTGTGTGTGTGTGTGTGTGTGTGTGTGTTACTATGGACTGAATCCAGGGGCATTCTACCTCCGAGCTACACCCCC
Source organism: Glis glis (assembly GCA_004027185.1). Taxonomy (NCBI): domain Eukaryota; kingdom Metazoa; phylum Chordata; class Mammalia; order Rodentia; family Gliridae; genus Glis; species Glis glis. The sequence continues at coordinate 11,086 of PVJS01022930.1, read as the reverse complement.
AGTCCTATTTTATTTTTATTTTGAATCAGGGTCTCGCTAGGTTGACAAGAGTCTTACTACTTGCTGAGGTTGTCCTCAAACCTGTGATCCTCCTGTCTTAGCCTCCCAAGTACTGGGATTATAGGCATGCACCACCATGCCCAGCTTCCAGAACTTTTTTTGTCATCCTAAACGTAAGCTCCATACCCCTTAAGCAACAACTCCCCATTTCCCCTCCCATCAGCCTTTAGTAACCTCTATTTTACTTTCTGTCTCAATGACTTTGCCTATTCTTGGTACCACATATAAGTGAAATCATACAATATTTGCTCTTTTGTGTGTGGCTTATTTTAGTTAGCATGATTTTTTTTTTTTTTGCGGTACCGGGGATTGAACCCAGGGGCGTTCTACCTCCGCGCTACATCTCCGGTCCAATTTATTTATACTTTATTTTGAAATCGGGTCTCACAAAGTTGCGGAGGGCCTCACTAAGTAGAGAGAGAGAGAGAGAGAGAGAGAGAGAGAGATGAGGCTGGCCGCGAACCCGATCCTCCAGTCTCCGCCTCCCAAAGTACTGGGATTACAAGTGTGCGCCACCACGCCTGGCCAGCATGATATTTTTGAGTATGGAATTCTTATGCCTGTTTCCATCCTCTTTATCACCCTGATGGCAATTAAAAAAAAAAAGAAAGTTGCTTTTGGAGCAGTGGTGGAGCTTTGGGAAATAATAGAGATGTCAGTCTATGAGCCTTGAACAATAATGAAGATGTCTGTGAAGCTTGTGTGTAAAGGTGTCAGCCTCTGCAGTGAGAACAGACTGCCGGAGAGGTCATGGTTCGTGTATCTTGAGTCCTGGGAGAGCCCCACCTGAGAGAGAAGATCAGGCAAGAGAATTACATCAGCTGGCCTCACCAGTGGATGCTTGGTTTTCTCTGAGCTGGAGAATGAGTTCCCCTGAGCTCTGATCTGGTTAGAAAGGCAACAAAGAAATAGAGCAAAATAGAGGAATTTAGATGCCAAGGCGAATCCTGCCTCCTAGTTTCTAAGTTCTTCCTCTCATCTTTTGAGTCCTGTATTGGACAGGGTTCTCTAGATTAACAGAATACACAGAATGAGTATATTTGAAAAAAGGGATTTATCAGATGGGCTTACAGTTTGAAGCAATGTAGTCCCAGGTTCTGACTGCACGTGGAGAGTCAGAGGAACCAGTAGCTGGTCGAACGGTCTAAGAGCTGGAGTCTTAGGATCGGAGCAACCACTAATTCAG
>PVJS01022929.1:0-30085 GCA_004027185.1 Glis glis | reverse complement strand
GGTGGCGCATGCTTGTAATCCCAGTACTTTGGGAGGTGGAGACCCGAGGATCTGGGTTCACGACCAGCCTCAGCTCTCTCTCTCTCTTTCTCTCTCTCTCTCTCTCTCTCTCTCTCCCTGTCTCTCTTTCTCTCTCTCTCTCTCTTTACCTAGTGAGGCTCTCCGCAACTTCGTGAGACTCAGTTTCAAAATAAAGTATAAAAAAATAGGTCCAGGGGTGTAGCGCAGAGGTAGAACGCGCCTGGATTCAATCCCCGGTACTGCAAAAAAATAATAATAATAATAAATAAATAAATAAAAATAAATAAATAAATCAGAACCCTTGGAAATAAAAAAAAAAGAAACAAGAGCCAGGCGTGGTAATGTGTGCCTGTAATCTCAGTACTTGGGAGATTGAGACAGGAGGATCACAGGTTCAAGGCCAGCCTCCGGTCTTAGTGAGACCCTCAGTGACTTAGCAAGACCCTGTTTCAAAATAAAAAAGGGCTGGGGGTGTAGTTCAGAATTTGAATGACTCTAGGTTCAATCCCCAGTACCTACCCACCCCCCCCCAAAAAAGAAGCAGGTCACATAAAAAAATCAACAGTTAAATACAGGGATTTGGGTTACACAGGTATATACATTTGTTATTTTTATGCATTTCATGTTAAGAATATAAACATTTAGTGAAATCTTAACTGTAAGATGCATAGTGAAGTTTTAGACAGAAGGGCTTGGATGAGAAGGGCTTACATGAAAGATGGATTCATGAACAGAGAGATGATAGAATAGTGACAACATATGTGCCATCTTTAAAAAAATTCAAATAAGTATGAACCGAGAATAGAATAGTGGTTACCTGAGTTGAGAATGTGAGGAAATGGGGAAAATTAGGTCAAAGTGTAAAAATTTGCAATTGGTCAGGATGAATGTCTTAGGGATCTAATATACACCATAAGAACCATAGTTAATAATTCTGTATTGATACCAAAACTTTGCCAATAGAACGGATTCTAAGTGCTCACAACACACATACACACATGTAAGTATAGAAGAAAATTAATATGTAATCTGTTTGACTACTAACCATTTCACTATGCATGTGCATATAAAAACATTTTCCACACCTTAAATATATTCATTAAAATAAATATTAAATGTTACTGGTTTAATCTAGACTTACAAGTGTTCACTGTAAATTTATTTTAATATTCCTGCACATTTGAAATTTTTCATTAAAATATTTTCTAAAACGATAAAACACGTACGCAGATTCTACCAACAAGATCAGATATTCAGCATTTTGTTTATACCCCTATTATTGTGCTATCTAGGGCAGGGCACACTGCTTCAAGTATGGTTTGCACTGCTCAGTCCAAAGCATGAAATGATAATTTATTTGATCTGAACACCCTTATTCTACCATTATGCCTTGAGATTCAAATGGGAACATTGTTAAAACCGTGTCATGCCAAACTTGTAATCATTAACTATCCTCAAACATTTTTATTTACTCACTTCAGTTGGGAAGTCAAGTATTTCTCGGATCTCTTCTTCTTATGGTGTTTTAAAGATAAATCCATGACAAATGTAATAGTGTATGTCAATCATTAGGCTTGAGTGAAGGGGGATTTCAGGGGCCTGCCTACAACAACGTGAAGGTTTCATGAAGTGAAATACACAAACATAAACACACACACACACAATTAAAAAGAAGTACAACATGAAAAAAAATCCAGAGAAAATATTTATTAACGTGCAGACTGAAATGACTCATCACTAACAATGTTAACTAATCTACTTACTAAGTATAACACACATATGTTATTGCATTTAAATTCAGCAATAGCTATACAATTGTAACCCCATTTTACAAAAGAAATGCTTTATGGACATAGATTTAAATGATTTGTTCACAATCATGGTTGGTGAGTTGCAGAGTCTCAATGTAAACTGAGAATAGTCAAAGAAAATATCATATTCCTAAACTATATCCCTTATAATCATAGAAATTTGAGTGATTTCATGTAAATGTTGAATTGGAAGGATTAGTCCCATATATTTGGGGACCTAGGAAATAGAACTACTTGTAATTCAACAAAGGCTTAAGCATATATGTAAATAGGGTGACATATATCTATCATGATTCCTAATATGTCCTTTATTATGTTAATTTTGTGACAGGGCTACAGTTTTAGCCTGAGAAGACCTGGGTTCAGATGCTTATCTAAAATAAGCATCTGATGAATTGCTTTCTTTGTCTTTCTCTGTTTTTTCTTTCAGTGCTGGTACTTGTGTCCTTTCAAAACATAGGTTCATTTCTGTTCTGCCGTTTGAATGAAAGAAAGATAGAGCAAATTCCCTCTGCTGTAGTTTAAGTGTTAGACCTAATAAGAAAAGAATCCTTGTGTGGCCCACTTTAGCTCATGACAGTAACCTTTCAGATTAGATAAAACGTGTATACTAAAATAATGCAAATGACAAAGCATGGTCATATGTCTTCTGGGAGTCTCTGTAAATCTCTTTGGGTATGACTATTGGCTTAAAAGTAATAAGTCTAGCTGGGTATGCTTGTGCCAGCTCTTGGGATGACTGAGATGGGGGAATCACCATTTTGAGGCTAGTTTGAGCAATTTAGAAAGACTCTGTCTCAAAATAAAAATAAAAAGGTGCTTGGGGTGTGGCTCAGTAGTAGAGTGCTCCTGAGTTCTATCCCTAATACCACACAGAAAAAAATAATAATAATGTCTTCCAATCAAGAGGATATCTTCTCCTCTACTTGTTTTCTCTACTTTCTATCAGTGATGATTTATAGTTTTCAATACACACGGCTTTCATCTCTTCAATTATGTTATTTCGAAGTATTTTCAACTTTTTAATGCTATTGTAAATTGACTTATTTTCTTAGTTTCCTTTTTGTATTGTTAATGTATAGACACACTACTGACTTTAGTGTATTTTGTATGTTATACCTTTGTATGTTATACTTTTGTCTGCTTCTTTTATTGGCTCTAAAAGTATTTTTGTGGAATCTTTATAGTTTTACATTTAAGATCATGTCATATACAAACAAATAATTTTTTTCTTTCCTAATTTGAATATCTTTTATTTCTTTTTTAATCTAATCCATCTTACTATAACTTTCAATACTTTTATAAATGAGAGTAGTAAAACTAGGCTCATGTCTTGTTCCTTATTCTAGGGAAATGAATTTTAGTTTTCCACCACTAAGTTTAATGTTAAATGTGAGTTTTTCATATGTGGCCTTTAAATGTTGAATAAGTTTCCTTCTTTTTACTTTAATTTAATGGTGAATTATAATTGTACGTAGTAGTGAAATTCATAGATAGTCGTATATGCACACAGCATAATGTGCTCTGTGTCCTCATACCTCCCTTTTCCCTCTCTTCCTCCCTCCTTAGTTCTCTTCCACTACTCTACTGCTCTCTCTCCTATTTTCATGAGGTCCCTATTCTTTCTTTATATTGTTCTCTAGCTTCTACATATGAGAGAAAATATGTGACCATTGACAGTCTGAGGCTGGCTCATCTCAGCATCATCTTCCCCAATCCCATCCATTTTCTTGCAAATGATGCAATTTTGTTCCTCTTTATAGCTAAGGAAAACTCCACTGCGTGTATGTACCACAGTTTTTCTTATCATTCACCTGTTGATGGACACCTAGGCTGGTTCCATAATTTGGCAATTGTGAATTGTGCTGCTGTAAACATAGGTATGCATGTATCACTGTAGTATGCTAACTTCAATTCTTTTGAATAAATATCCAGGAATGGTATAACTGCGCCATACAGTGGTCTCATTTCTGGTCTTTTGAGGAACCTTCATACTGATATCCACAGTGGTTCTACTAATTCACAATCCCACCAATAGTGTACATGTTCTTTTTTCCCACGTCCTCACCAGCATTTACTATTATTTGCATTCTCAATGATTGTCATTCTAACCCAAGTAGGATGGAATCTCAGTATTGTTTTGACTTGCATTTCCCTAATTGCTAAGGATGTTGACCATTTTTCATATATTTAGTATTTCTTCCCTTGAGAAATGTCTATTTGATTAAATTGCACTTTTATTGACTAGATTATTCGTTTTATTTTGTGTGTGTATGGGTGTCTGTGTCTGTCTGTGTGTGTGTGTGTGTGTGTGTTTTGTTTTTTGTGTTCTTTATATATTCTGGATATTAATTCTAGTAAGTGGTAAAAAAATTTTTCCCATTATCTAGGCTCTTTCTTCATGTTCTTGATTGTTTCTTTGCAGTGCAAAAGTTTTTAAATTTGATTCCATCCCACTAATTAATTCTTGGTTTTATTTCCTAAGCTTTAGGGCTCCTTTTGAGGAAGTTGATGCCAGTACCTATATGTTAAAGAGTTGACCCTAAGTTCTCTTGTAGTTATTTTAAAATTTCTGGTCTAAAACAACACTACTATAAAAAAAAGACCCAGATATAATAATACTGGGAGATTTCAACACACCTTTCTCATCAATAGATAGGTCTTTCAAACAAAAAATCAATACAGACTCTTCAGACCTAAAAAATACTAAAAGTAAAATGGACTTAACATACATCTACAGGATATTCCATCCAATAGTAGCTGAGTTAACTTTCTCCTCAATTGGTCATGGAGTTTGGTCCAAAACAGACCATATTTTAGTCCACAAAACAAATATTAGCAAACATACAAAAAAGATGTAATTCCTTGCATCTTATCAGCTCATAATGAAACAAAATTAGAAGTTAACATCAAGAAAAAAACATAGGAATTACATAAATACATGGAAATTGAACAATACTTTTGAATGATGAATTGATCAGGGATAATATTACCTCATTACATTACATTTCCTCAATATAAAGTTCCCAGTGACAATCTGGTCACATCCAATTTCTCCATTTCCAAAGACACCAAATGAGGGAATGGTAGGGAAAAAAAACTTCCTAAAAGCATCGGCCTCAAGTCCCCTTGGCTCTGTAATACTGAAAGCCCTGGCCAACGCGGGCAGACATGAAGCCAACCGTGTTCTGTTCTAGAATGTTGGCAGCTTTGAGGCGCTGCAGGGCGGCCTCAGCTGTCTTCTCCTCATTGGCATCCTCACTGAGGAGCTCTGTAGCACTCGGGATTTGGTGCCCACTAAATGATAGTCCAGTCACACCTGTGGCATCGCTATCCAGAGGGAAGTCAGAAGTCAGTGATGACAGGTTGTCCATCTGGCCTCCAGCCAAGATGAGATTCCTATCACTGGACACGCTGACGACTCCCTGCAGATAATTACTGGCTCCCACCTTGCAGTAATTATAGCCAAAGACAAGGAGCTCGCCAAGTTCAGGGTTTATCTGGACGACCTACTTCAGCAAGTTGGTGTCTTCCCATTGTCAAATGCTTCGGATCCTTAATAAAATGAAAGGGCTGTATTTTTATTCCTTCGTTTGGAGGGAATAATAGAACAAAACCAGATTCTCCAATTTCTAATTCCTGAGATTGATGGCAACCTGATCCCCTGGGAGTCAAATTCCTGGGGTGACAATCCGGAGGCCTTGGCATTGTTTCGGGAATAGCTTCTCAAGGGCAAATAATGTTCCCACACTAGCTCTTTTCCTTGCTGTTTTATAGCCACGACACTCTTCCAGACTCATGAAAGTTTCTGAATCAGCCATGCAGAGAACTATACGTGGCAAGATAGGAACATTCTCAAGCTCCTCTGTGACCAGGCGGACCAAGCAATGCCGGCCCAGGTGGCCGGCCTCCGCCAGGCCCGCAGAGAGCCACGTGACACTCCGATGGGTCCGCAACGCTGCGCACACACTCTCTCCAGTGTCACATGCGGGCCACCGCAGCAACGCCCTGGCAGGTAGGAAGGTGAATATGTCAGGTGCCCACCACCGCCGCCAGGTTACACAACACCAAGGTGCTCCGTGTGGCTGTGCCTCAGCCACGGCCGCCACCCTAGCTCCATTCCTGGCAATGGATGTCTCCCCAACTTATAAAGAAGTAACTGACATATACATGATGCCAATAAATGTAATGGGATAAATAAACTTAATTTATAACCAAACTTCCACCACAATTTTGTTGGAAAACGTGTTATATACATAGTGTAATGTGAAGTTAAAAACTCGAATCGGTGTAGAGCATCCGGTGGTAGGATACTGAAAATGAGGAAGGCAGTGAGCTGCAAGCTGAGTGTCCCATCAAACCCAAAACACAGACAGAGTGGGCAAAGCGTGGACTGAGTCAGCCACGTATCTCCAGGCTGTAATCATTGCTTCAGAAAATCAGCCTTTCCCACTAAGGTCAACGAGTTCTCATGGAAAGTATGACTAGAAAACGTCCAACAGAAACATTAAAAACATGTGGGGAAACTTAAAATATTAAAATACGATAACACATTGAAGATGAATTTTTAATCTAAAATATCTGAAAGGATCAGATGTGAATGTAGAATATGTAAAAGTGAGGCTGGCTGGATGTTTAGAGCAGAGTGAGAGCGCAAAGGTCGATGCAGAAAAACTAGCAGAGGGAAGCAGAGAAAATCACAGAAATGTCGGGTCCAGGCAACAGTGGCAATTCCCTGAGTTGTTTTGTTTTTCATAGGAATAGTTCGACTTAATAAGCACAGTCCTTCGTAAGTTCTTGTTATGAAGAAATTGTTTTCTCATCTAATAAAACCTAATTCACTTTGCTGCAGTAAGAATGTTGGATATGCGACGCTTTCAAAAGTTTTATATCCCCAGCACCACACACACACACACACACACACACACACACGCACGCACACACACACGCACGCAAAGTTTTATAGACTTCAGCAGACACTGTTAAATACTTTCCTACTGTGTATAAAGAAGCACTGAGCCCCTCCCTTAGGCGTCATAACTAATTATAGGTTAATTTCTGGGACTCACTGAATACTTTCATACTCTTTTATATGAATGAAACTGCAGAATCTCATGACCACATCACCAGGTATGAATTCCTTCCCACCCCTGTAACAACACTAGCTTTTTGTTCCTGAAATCCTAGAATCCGGGAAGAGTCTTGCTTCTGCCAGTTAGTAAGCAAGGTAATGCCTGGTTTGTAGGAAATTGTTGCACCATGCTGCTTCGATGAGAAAGCCAACCTTGCAGAAACACACTGAGAAGGACGGAAGTGTGTAAGCCTGTAGAAAGTCAAAAAGTGTTGAAAGAGAGTGCTCATTCTCTTCTAGAGGGGTTGGGGCTGGGCATCATTCGTCCTCAGAATCAATCTGTTCTGCACATTTGTACTATCCACAGTCTGTCCGTCTATTTTCTACAGAGTGCTGAGTCCCTGGATAGAACTGTGTTTGAAGTTAGATTTGTTTTTGGTTTTCCTAAGAATTATGAGTTAAATCAAAACTTCCCAAGGCTCAGGATACATATACACATATACAATAATGATGAGATTTCAGAGGTACAGCCTGGGGAAAAATGAATCAAAAGAATGGGTATAAAGTCTCTCTTCAAAGTTTATGTACCTTTATGGAAATATGTTTCTAATGGTAATAGTTAAGAAGGACATAGCTTCCAGTTCTGGAGAAATAATCCTAAAATGTATTCAATTGTTGACAATGAGCTCTAATAACTTCTAACCTATTTTTAGTTTAGTTTTTATTTTTATTTTAGTTTCATTTTTATCTTAGTTTTACTTTTGTTTTTAATCTGTCATGCTTATCTAATTTTAACTAATCTCCACAAAATATTTTAAAGCACTTTTAAGTTCATAGCAAATATTGAGAGAAATATAGAATTCTTACATGTGCCCTACCCCTGATATGTATTTAGCCTCTTCCACAAGCAAGAAGCATTGGGGGTACAATTGTTATGATACATGAATCAACATTGACACATCATTATCAACCAAAGTCCATGGTTTACAGAGTTTACTTTTGCATTCTTAGTTCACTGGATTTTGACAAATGTTTAAGCATGTATCTGCCTTTATAATCCTATGGTACAAAATTGTTTCACTGGCCCCCAAATCATCCATGCTCCCCTTGTCCTTCCCTTTCTCTCTCTCTCTCCCTGAACTTCTGAGAGCTACTGATCTTTTATATTTTGTCCATAGTTTTGCCTTTTCCAGAATATCATGTGGTTGAAATCATATAGCATACGCATCATTGTCAGATGTACTTTCTCAAGCAATATGCAATGAGTTTCTTCTTCTGTGTCTTTTTGGGACTTTCTCTTGGCATTTACTGTTGTCTGCACATTGGATTTAAGCTATCCTCTTGGGTGCATAGCGATAGCCTGTTTTCATTACAATGCCCTGATGACATATAGATACCATATGTTTTCATACTTAGTTTCTATCGGCATACCGTCTTTGTTAAGGTGAAAAGTCAGATCTATTGCCCAATTTAGAATCAGGTTGGGTTGTTTATTTTCTTATTGTTAAGCTGTAAGATTTCCTTATGTATTTTGGAGAATAATTCTTGATCATATAGATATTTGGCAAATATTTTGTCTCAGTCTGTGGTTTGTCTTTATTCTCTCAATAGTTCTCTTTCAGAAAGCAGAAGTTTTCATGTACTTTTATTAGTGCATTGTAATGATATATCATATTGAGGTTCAAAGTGATACAAATGTATATGTACACACAGTTGGTGTATTTACCTCTGCATCCTACCCCTCTCTCCTCTCCTCCCTCCCTGTACATGTTAGTGAGATTGGTAGAGATACCTTCGTACATGGACATAACATTATTTAAACTGTTTCCTTCCTAATCCTTTTTTCTTTCCCCACCTCCCTCCCCCATCCCTTCCCACTATTCTACTTGATCTTTCCTCATTTATCCAAACTCCCTTTTATTTCCTATTCTCCCTTTTAGCTTTCACATATGAGAGAAAACATATGACCCTAACTTTCTGAGACTGGATGATCTCACTTAGCATAATTTAATTCTCTAGTTCAATCCATTTTCCTGCAAATGGCATAATTTTGTTTTTCTTTAAAATTTAAGCACAACTTATCAAGTATTTCTTTCACAGATCCTGCCTTTATGTTGTATCTAAAAAAATCACCACCACAACCAATATTACATACATTTTTCTCCAGTGTCATTTCTAGAAATTTTATGGTCTGTGTGTTACTTTTAGGTCAATGATCCATTTCGAGTTAATTTTTGTGAAGGATGTCAAGTCTGTGTCTAGATTTTTTATTTATTTATTTATTTTTGCATGTGAAAGTCCAATCGTTCCAATACTATTTGTTGAAAAGACTGCTTTCTCTATTGAATTGCCCTTGCTCCTTCGACATAGAACAGTTGGCTGTATTCATATATTTCTGTGTTCTCTATTTTGTTGTATTGGTCCATTTGTCTATTCTTTTGTCATTACCACACTGTCTTAATTACTGTGATTTTATACTAAGTGTTGACAGATGTTGGGAGCCATTTTAGCCCACGCAATGAAGTCACCATTTCGGACTGGCTTAGCTATGTACATAGTGCATACAGAGTAGAAATTGCAAACAGACAAAGTTTCCTTGGACTGGATGGGACCACCAGGTGGACTTTGATGACCTCCTATTCTCCCTGAAATGTTTACCTTGCCATTCCCTAAACTTAACTTGTGATTGCCACTCCCTAACCCTAGCCCTGTTTGCCACTCCCTAAACCCAGCTCCTGACTGCCTTTTCCTTAAACTTAGCCTGTAACCCTAAACTTAACTCGTGACGTCCCTGCCATTTGCTTTGTTTAAACCCTTAATAAAAAGGGATGCTAACTACAGATGGCCAAGAGAATTGCCATGTTACCTCCTCCCCAGCCAACCCTAAATATTAAATATTTAAATAATCATTTTGGACCCAGAGTCGTTCGTGCGAGGGACTTCAGCAAGCAGCAAACGCAGCACCGATTCATCACAGACATAGAGTAGTGCCAGTCCTCTGACTTTGTTCTTCTTCGATACTGCATTAGTTAGCAATCTCTCAACATTTTTATGTCCCATGTTTTCTTCAAAATCTTTAAAAATGATTACTTATTCAAAAGCATAATGAAAATATTTATAAGAGTGTTAACTTCTGGTAAATGAGAGTAGTGGGCACGTGTGTGTCTGTCTACTGTGTGGTTTACTATATATTTGCAATATATCACTATTAAAATATTAGAAATTATACTGCCAGGTTGTCAGTTATATCTTTGTTCTTTCAGACAACCGAAATTTATTTAACATATCAATTTTCTTTTGTTGTCTGAGATTCCAGAAATATAAACATTAGCTCTTATAATTGGTATATTTATTTCCTCAATGTTTTCAATAGTTTTTATTTTTAATGTCTATTTTAGAGGGAGGCACCTCAAATACTTTTCCAAAGAGAAAAAAGCAAAGAGTTTATGAATAAATATGATAATGATTGCATGGAGTTTGAATTTTACTTTTTATTTATTTTTATTTTTGGGGTACTAGGGATCTAACTCAGGGGCTTTCTACCTCTTAGTTACACTCCCAGCCCCATTTTATTTTTTATTTTAAAAGTGGGTCTCATTAGGTTGCTGAGAATCTAAGTTACTGAGGCTAGTTTTGAACCTGTGATCCTCCTGTCTAAGCCTTCAAAGTACTGGAATTACAGGCAGGTGCCATCATGCCTGGTTTGAGTTTGAATTTTAAAACTACCTAGAAGTGACATGGATAACTAATATGAGAACCCAAATCTACTCATGCTAACACTTGCATGTTTTCTCTTGCATAATGGGAAATTTAAGCTTATCTGTAATTTAGCCATTTTTCTATCTCTCTTAGAAAACCAATGGAGGGACATCTCTGGCTAGTTATACAATCTTGTGACACTATGCACCAGGAGCTAATTAGCTATCTCGAGTAAATCAGATCTATGCATTATAAAGAATTGCTTCATATAAAAGGCAAAATATTTTTGAAGCAGTATTAATGGTTAAAAAAAAGTAAGGACTGAAATATTGAAGAGACAGATATTAGATGCAATCATTTGGAAGGATGAGTCATGGGAATGGATATTTAATATCTCAGTTCAGGACCCAAGACACTAAATTGCACATTTATACAACAGTTTCCAAAATACATTCCAGTGCCTACTACCTTTACCTCTTTTATATCCACAAAGTAGAAACAGTGATATTTGTAATTATTTTTATTTATGTTACTCTTGTAGAATAAGAACAAGATAATCCAAAATCTTCAGCTTACAATTCTAATTTTGACAAAAAAGTAAAACAAAGAAATAGATTTATTCCTTTGCCCTGAAATAACCAATATACTTGACAAAATATATAAAACAGTGCTTTTTCCAATGAATTCTTTATTTATTTTTTATTAATGTGCTTTTATTGGTGCATTATAGTCTCACATTATAATGTAAATCATGTTGATAGTAGCATACATGCACTCAGCATTTGGTGCTCCCCCCACCTCCCAATTTTCCCCCTTTCCAATACAGAGTACTGAGGTTGACTTTGGTATATTCACATATGTACACATAGTCGATGGTAGAATTTCCATTAATGAACCTCAGTCTTCCCTCTCCCCTTCCCTTGGTCCACCTCCCTGGCTCTACTGAGGTTTCTCCTCCATTATCTGGAGTCCCTCTGGTATCTCTATACTCCCTAGCTTGTGCATATTAGAGAAAACAAATGTCCCTTCACTTTCTGTGACTGGCTAATCTCACTTAACATAATTTCTCCAGGTCCTTCCATTTTCTTGCAAATGACATAATTTTGTTCTTCTTTACTGCTGAGTAGAATTCCATTGTGTGTATTTCCCATAATTTTGTAATCCATTCATCTGTTGATGGACACCTAGGTTGGTTCCATAATTTGGCTATTGTGAATTGTGCTGCTATGAAAATGGGTATGCATATATTATATGTAATAATCAAAATGACTAACATAGAGGCCAAGGAAAGAATCTTAAATGTAGCAAGAACAAAAGAATGGGTGACATTCAGGGGCAAAACAATAAAAATCCCTCCAGACTTCTCAACCCAAGTCATGAATGCCAGGAGGGACTGTTATGTGGTACTCCAGACCCTGGAAGAAAACAACTTCCAACCAAGACTGCTATATCCAGTAAAGATATCATTCAAAATTGATGGAGAAATAAAAACATTCCAAGACAAACAGAAACTTAATTCGTGACTACCAATCCAGCACTAGAGAAAATGCTTAAAGAAATAAAACACAAAGAAGAAAAAAGAAGCAAATTCCAGAACCAGAGAAGAGGCAAACTCCACCAGGTGGGCAACTAAGCAAAGGGGAAATAACACTACATCAAACAGAAAATAGAACTCAAAATGACAGGAAACAAAAATCATATCTCAATAATAACACTGAATGCCAAAGGTCTTAACTCCCCAATTAAAAGACATAGATTGGCAATGTGGACTAAAAAACATAATCCAACTATATGCTGCTTGCAAGAAACTCACCTTCTGGCCAAAGATATCCATATGCTAAAGGTGAAAGGATGGAAAAAGATATACCATGCAAATGGAGACCGAAAATAAGCAGGGGTAGCAACATTCATATCCAACAAGACAGACTTTAAACTGAAACACATCAGAAGAGACAAAGTTGGGTCACTTCTTATTAATAAAAGGAACAATATAACAAGAAGATATAATGATAGTAAACATTTATGCCCCAAATGTGGGTGCACCCACGTTTGTAAAACAAACTCTACAGGATATCAGGTCTCAAATAGACCCAAATACAATAATATTGAGACTTCAACACACCACTCACACCACTAGATCAATCTTCAGGACAAAAGATGAATAAAGACTCCTCAGACCTAAAGAATACTATAAACCAAATGGACCTAATAGACATACATAGAATATTTCAACCAGCAACAGCTGAATACACATTCTTCTCAGCTGCCCATGGAACCTTCTCCAAAACAGACCACATCCTGGGCCACAAAGCAAGCACCAGAAAATTCAAAAAATGTAAGACAATTCCTTGCATCTTCTCAGATCAAGAGTGTTTTTCATACATTGAAAATCAGGCCCAGGACACTGATTCTTGCGGAAGAAATGAGGCAAGTCCTCCTTAACTTCCAGGAGAAAGTTCAGGTGGAAACACAGGAAGAGGAAACCTGACTGAGCCTACAGTTTCCATCAGATGAAGACAGGCAGCAGAGTTCACAGGGCAGCGGAGGAGAGCTCAGGAGGTCTGTGAATGACACACTCTAGTCTTCAGCTAAATGTTGATCACTATGTGTGTGTGTTAAGAAACTACATGAGGCCAAGAAAAGAGCCACCCAAGTGGACCACATAGAAAACAATCCTTGGACCTCAGACAAAACCAGAAATATTTTATGGTCCCACCAGCCAGAGTGGATCACTTCATAATACACAGTATCTAGTTGAGTGTTCAAATGTGCTATGTCTCTGAATTGGATTGAATCTGACACCAGATTGAATGCTATTTGGTCAGCTCTAACAAATATTTAAAGCAATTGTCAAAAAATTGAACTACTTCCAAGTAATTTAACTGCATTGAAGGATGGAGATGAAAAATATTTATAGAAATATAAAAATATTCAGTGTTCAACTAAGTAAAATTTGGTGTCTCATATCCAAAGAAGCAGGACAATATAATTTATAGTCTAAAAAATAGAAATCATAAAACAGACTAGAAAAGACATGAATAGTATCATTGATAGGTGAGGTTGTTAAATCAGTTATCCTATATCTCCAAGAAGGTAGAAGAAAGATTGAGCATGTTAAGCAGACAAGTATCATATAAGAAAAAAAAGTGGGTTTCTTAAGAAGAAATGCAGTGATTGAGAAAGAAAGTACCATATGGTATTAACAACTTAATGAATGCTACAGAAGAACCGACTTGTAAATTGAAGACAAAACATTAGAAATAAGAAAAAACAGAGAGAAATACTGAAAAATAATAGAACATCAGCGAGATATGGAAAAACTGAACACAGATTGGAAAGGTGGTAATGAAGTGCAAAGAAATATTTGAAAAATAACAGACACTTTACAAATTTAATAAAACTATCAACCCATAGATCTAAGGATGTTAATGAACTGCAAGTATGAGAATCATGACAGTCCTTAGCATAGTCTATGACAACTTTTACCATCTTTGCATTACTCTCATTTCCAAATATACACCTTAGTCCTTATTTTCTTTTTTCCATATTATTACCTATTTTTGGAATACCTGTTATCCCTTATGTGACTCAATACCTTCTAATATCTCAGAGCCAAGTCCTTGGTAAAGCTCTCTATCACTCCCCCACACTACTTCCAAGTGAGGGAGCTCTCTTCAGAGCTTACCTACTTATCCCTGAATAGCTTTAATCGGCCTGTTTTCTTCTCCTGTTGTCTGGGAGCTTCTCTTACTCGTATTTAAATTCCCAGAATATAATAAAGTTCCTGGAATCAGTAGGTTCCACCTTCAAACATTTGAGAAAGGAATAAAGAATGTAAGCTCTATGAATATGTCTTTGTTCTTGCTATATTTCCAACATCTAATAACACCTGGAATAGTCAGTGCTTAATTATTATTTTTGAAGGAAAGAATTTTTATTGGTTCACTTTGCAAAATCAAATGGTACTTAATGTGTCTGTATGTGCAAGACCTTGTTCTTTGCATGTAGTCATAGCAGAGAAAAAGTCAACAAGCTAATATTCATTCATGTACCTGAATTTGTGCATATGCCTGTGTGTATATAAATGTTTATTTGTTTATACAAGTAAAAATTAAATGAAAAATATAATTTTAGATATTGAAAAGCATTATAAAGACAATGATCTGGTTTGGGTGGGTATTTTGAATGGTCAGGAAAATCTTTACAGAGAAGGTAGTGTTTGAACCTATATTTCTAGAAAAAATAAACCAGCCATTCAAGTTTCTGGACTAGGAGTTTTCTAAGCAGAAGAAATATTAAGAGCAAGAGCCCTGAAGTAAAGAATGAATTATGTTTTTGACAATGGGAAAGAAGGCAATTGTGGGTGGCATATATGTACAGTCTACCTGCAAAATATTGTTAAAATAAAAATGTTAAACAGGACCATCATTTCCTATTACAGGAAAATAATCCTTTAATTCATATTCACCCTGAATGCTTTAGAATTTCTAATTCATTGACCATTCAGGGTATGTTCTTACTCTGTAAATAAATTCACTGGCCTCAAAAGCCCTCACATCAGCGGGTTTTTTTTTCTATCCCTGGTAGTTGTGACATCAAACCTTATTAGCATTATGCACAAATTGTTCATGCCATTCTCCAGGTTACTGCTATGTGGAAGCTTTGGGGCCCCACGGCTGTGCTGGAGGCAGGCACAAAATATACCCATTGAAAGGCCGTGTCTCGATTGCAATTATCACTGTGTGCTGACCAGGAGAAATTCTGGGTGTGTTATTTGTAATGGATTTCATTCTGCCCAAACATCATTTTTGACCATTGTTCCTGACTGTTTGAAAAAGGCCTGAAATAAGCTTCGTGGGTTTCTGGTGTCTCTACTCTTTGGAGAAATAGATTACACAATCAGGGTGGAGGATGTGGCTGACTGACAAATGTATAAGGTACTTAGATTCATGCATATGGATCCACTTATAAATACAGCCCATAGAACATCCACAGGGTTGAACTCTATTAACATATTTCCTACAGACCTTGCAGACCTCATTGACCATGAAGCTGTCAGGTATCCTTCTGTTTTTGATCGGTGTGGCCTGTTTGTTCCTCAGTACAGGTGAGTTTTTCACGTATGTATATGGAATTCTGGACCAAACTGGTCAATGTCAGCAGTTGTGATGTGATGTTTTTGTTTATCATGATGACGTTGATGATTAGGGTGGCTAATAATACCACTTTTTATTGGGAAGAAACTTTGTCGTTCAGATTAGCTGCTTTGGTTTTCTTATACTATATAAGAAATAGTTTTATCAAATTCCAAAAACAAGTCACATCTTATGAGATGAGAAGGCTGTGTAGATCACAGGGCCCCCAGGAGGTTGATCTGGGAATACTGAGCCAGGTGTGTTCTCAGTAGGCCTCAGTTGACAGCATAGAGTAATAAATAAGCTTCAGGGAGAAATATCCTTGAAACTGGAAATTTTAATCTAAAGTCAACTTTGAGAAATTCTTATTCTTCAACTGCTGGAATGTTTCTGAGACATTTCATGGAAAGCTGAGTCATTCTTACTCAACCTCTAGGTACACAAAGTAAAGAGATGATTAGAAATAGAGAGGGAAAGAGAAGGGATATTGTAATATAGTAAAGACGCCAGGACTGGAGTTCTACAATTTGCTTTCTGGTCTTTATTCTGCTACTATCACTTTCTTTAATACTGAGCAAGTCACTCCCCTTCGCTGCTGACTATTTTATCACACGCTCATGGCACGGGTGAAATCATATGTTCTAAGATTTCTTCCAATGAAAGGTTATGCTTTGATATATTGGCTGAGTCTAAGAGACCCAGGTCTGATTTCTGGCTCTGCCATTTACAAGGTGAATGTACTTAGATAAGTAACTTGCACCGCAGCTCAGTTTCCTTATTTTTTTTTAAATGGGATTGAGTCTGACTTAAGATATGTGAGATTAGTACCAGTAGATGGTAGATAATGTTAGTGGGAATGGTGATAAATCAGATTATTTTTTCAGTGATTTCAAAACCATTTTGTGTTCCCTTGTTGCCGTGGCTCTCCTTTAATCAAATGGCTTTGAGTTTGGGAATTTTCAGCTTCTTTCTAGAAAATATGTTATCTCTTTGACAAAGACCAGATCAACAGTTTGCCTTCATTTGTCCAGGTGTAGCCTTTTTGAAAGACAACCATTAGAGATGTGAAAAACATGACTGTAGAAAAGCCACATAAACAGTGAAAACAACTCTATGCTGATAATTTGCAGCTACTTTGCAGTGTGGCCTCTCAGTCACGCACCTAACAAGTTGTATGTTTGGCATCCATAAAGCAACACAGATATGATAGGAGCTCTCTGAAGTTAAACTTAACTGTAAAATTCTGGAGTTAGGATCTGTTGTGACTGACCATTGCTCATTCTCTCATTACAGAGGCTGTAAGCCAAGGAGGCTTTCGGGTACGTGCTTCTCTCTCTCCCTGGCATCTTCCTTATCACGTGTCTTTCACAATGCTGATCTTACTTGAGAGCACTGTGACAGTTCCATGGGAGTCCTCTGAGCTCACCTGGCTGGTTGGGTGAGAAGGTGGGCTCAGGGCAGGACACGTGGTTCGTGACACATACTGTCTTCAGCGCGGATGTGCTTTCCTCAACAGTGCAAAAAGATTCAAAATTGTTTCCCATTTTCTTCAAACAGCCACATGTCACATTTCCATAGAAGGATTTTGCATGAAGTCAAAGCCTTTATAATACAGGATTTATAAAAGTGTGGGGTGAATACCACTCATTTTTCAAATGAGGATAATTTTTAGAGTGAAAGTTGAACTTATAATGTTTATAATAAGAAACCTATAATAAACAGGGACTGTCTTTGGTAACCCAGAAGAATGGGCATTTTCAATCTTAGTTCCAGGTGCATAAAAGTCACAAAAAGTGCTTGGTAAATACACAGTCCTGACTTTGACACATGCATATTAGACATATCGATTGTGTGGGATCTCTAGGGTAGTTGAAGCTCAGTGATCTGCATTTTAAGAAGCTCCCTGACATTTTGATACATATCTCTGGGAATTACAGCTCTAAATTTTATTTACCAGACTTGAGAATAAAGAGCATATTTGCCAGACTCAAACATCTTGAAATCCCTGGCATGCCTTGCAATTAATAATAGAAGAGTCCACATTGTTGAGAGGATAATTAGTGGTAACCGAGGCTACATTAATAAAAATGTTGCTTATATCTTTGTATATACATATACGTTTATATGTACACAAATGCACACATACTCACTAAAGGAGTAGTATAAGTTTGTTTTTGAAATATAGGCTTTGAAAAAGAGAATATTCAGGTTCATATTCCAGTCCTGTTACTCAGTAAATGTTTGATTTTTGAGTAACTTAATTTACCTCTCTTTTCCTCCATTTTTTATCAATAGAACTAAGCTAATAATAGTATTTAATTAATAAGTATGTGAATTAACTTGTGTAGCCTACAGAAGAATGTTTGGCATATAACAAATGCAAAATAAAATGAACTATCTTTAAACTATAATTTTAATGAATTAATACTAATGACTAAGTCATATTTATAGCTTTGCTATTTTAATTGAATATCAAATATTTTAAATATACACAGAATATCAAGAAAAACAACTCTATTTTTTATTTATTTATTTATTTTTTTGCAGTACTGGGGATTGAACCCAGGGTCATTCTACCTTCAAGCTACACCCCCTGCCCTATTTTTTATTCTTTATTTTGAAACAGGGTCTCACTAAGTTGCAGAGGGTCTCACTAAGTAGCTGAGGCTAGCCACAACCTGTGATCCTGCTGTCTCAGCCTCCTATGTACTGGGATTACAAGCGTGCGCCACCACGCCCGGCCAACCCTAGTATTTTTAAAATATTAATTCATTCAACAAGTATCCACACTGGTACTAAGGAGCATTATTTCTAGCACTTTAACTTTCTTTACATGACTCTCTTACTTGTAACTCTTAGATAATTTTCTCCTGCGGTGAAGATAATATCCAAATTCTTTTGCCTAGCATTCAAATCTGCTGCCAATCTCCTTGTTCAGTCACATTCATTTTCTATTCACCCATAGCCTGCTATTTGGGCTACACTGGATGGCCTACCATCCCAAGTGTTCCAGGCCCTCTCACATGACTTGCTAATGTTACTCTCTCATATGGCGTGGAGGATAATTACCACCACTGTCTGCAGAACCCTTGAAAAGTGTCCTTATTCTCTCATTTGGAAAGACCTTATACCTCTTTCCATGTGCCCTATACCTATGGAAATATCCTAAGAACAAAACAACTTCTGTAATATTCCCCAGCAATGATTTATTGCTTTGTCATTTGTATGTCTATTGAACTATTAATATATTTAATTCAACATTTATCATTTTCCATTACCCTTCACTGAGAATCTTCTCTCTTAAAATCTGAGCTCTTTAAGGTCATAAGGAGTGCACATACTAAAAAGTATGTGCAATAAAAATGAGGAATAAAATGGAGTACTTTTTATTCCTCATGCTTTAAGCATGCACTAACTCAATAAGTATATTGCTGGCTGGCTGGCTGTATGGATGGATGTAAGAATGAATGAAAGATTCAGTTAATGTTAGAGTATATACAAGAAAACTGTAAGATGTAAAATGCAATATAATTTTTACTCTCTAAAAATTAGCCTGATATAGAGATTTTGGTATTTGCCTTTTTTATCAATACATGTTATTTTAAAATAGTTTGAGATATGTTGACGAAGACATCTAATTTGACAGACTTGTGCTTTATTTTTAAAAGGTTTTATTTTTGCCATTTAAGGTAATTTAATTTATAAAAAAGGGCTAAAATAATGCAAAGAAGTAGAATATACTTTTTACCCAGCTTCCTCAACTATTTATATATAACCATAATGCAAGCATCAACATCAGGAAATTTATATTGACATGTAACTGTTCACTAATCTATCATCTTGTTCAAATTTTAAAAGTTGTCCCATAAATGTCATTTTTCTTAGATAGGATCTAATCTGAGATCATATTTGATTATTTTGTCTTCTCATTCTCCTCAACTCTTTCAAAGGCAACAGGTACTTCCTTGAGGAAAAAAAATAGCTGTAAGATTTTCAGTACAGCATTGATTATACTACTTTGGAAATTCTGGGCACTAACACATAGAGCTTACTCAGTACTTGTTGAATAAATAGTGAAGAAATAAAATTTATTTCTTTATGGATTTGTACAAAGGGAAGTAATGAGGATTCCAAACAAAAAAAGACACATTTTAGGAAATTAAATCATGTTAAAAAGAGAGGAATAATAGACATTTTAGTTCTTATTTATTAATTTCTAGTAAAATCAATCTCCACCTCACCGAATGTAAACATTTGAATCAAAAGGTATGTGAAGTGGCCATCAGCCCAATTAATATGTAAAAAGAAAGAAGAAACAAACAATAATAGTGCATTTGTAAAGTGAATAATGTCACACATTATGATGAAATTACACTACAAAAGCATACTTTTTAGGATGTGCACAATAGGATAGAACAGGAAAGTGATAAAGAATAAATGAAATGTAAGTATAGTGTGGTTCTATTTTTAATATTTATACATGGATATATAATACATAAAGGAGAGATGGGAGGAAAAAAATAATAAAATGCTAACCAAAGGTATCTCTAAGTGCTAGGACTGCACATTTTTAGTTCTTTTGGCTTTTGGTTTTTTAAAGGAGTTTCTAAGTATATAAGGCTAATATATTTTTTGTTATTTAAGAGAACTAGTGATATCAATGTCATTATTCATGAAATAAAGACACTTCATTCAAATTACAGGCTATTTGCAGCAAATATGAAAAGGAACCAGCAACAGATGGAAAATCCTGCCCCAAGACCTACAAACCAGTGTGTGGCAATGATGGGCAAACTTACCAAAGTCTCTGTGAATTTTGCAAAGTAGCAATGTAAGCACATGGAATCCTCTATTGACACCTTACTCTCAGGTTGGGACAGTGGGGTATTATTCAGGGAAATTATTTGTTAAACTTTTATTACTCTATATATTCTTATTCTTATATAAAAACAAGGTAATGCTATTATCCTCAAACCAAGAATTAGAAAGTGTAAGTACACTTTCCCAGTTCACCCATCATAGGATTACTCCATTTCTACTCAATTTCATCTCTGAATTTCATCTCTTTATTTCAGGGAAAGAAATGGAAAACTTGGTTTCAAACATGAAGGGAAATGTTGATTCTTCTGATGTTGCAGTACTGGAAGTGCCTTTAATTTTAAGAAAATTCATTCACTGTTGCCCAGTCTCTATTGCAATGTATTTCCCACTAGCTATTATGCACAAAAAAAAGCATTTTCAATAAAGGAATCTTGAAATAATTTCAACATTGATATTCTTTTAGGTAACAGTGGAGTTGCCTTTGTTTTATATATATATAAATTATAAATAAAAATATAAAATATGAAATAAAGTATTTTATATATAAATAAAATTAAGATAAATATATTAATAAAATTCAATCAAAATAAAATTAAAGTTTATATACACACTTTGTGTTCTCACATCATAATGTAGTTCAGAGTGATAGGGACACACATGCACACAGCACTTGGTGAGCTTCTCCCCAGCTCTCTCCCCACTCCCTCCCCTTCCCCATATATGATATTGAGATTGGCATTGGTAATTTCACATATGTACATAAGTTCAGTGGAAGTGTCTCCTTCATTAATTCTCCCTCCCCCTCCCATCTCTCCACCCCCCAGACCATCACTCCCCTGGGGTTTATTCTCCATTATTTAGAGTCCCTCATATCCCAGTTGCTCCTAGCTTCTGTATATGAGAGAAAACATATGACCTTTCACTTTCTGTGACTGGCTTAATCTCACTTAATCTCAAGAATACTACCACTATAGTATTCTTATTTCAGTCCCTTTGGAAAAATACCCAGGAGTGGTATAGCTGGATCATATGGTGGATCCATTCCCAGTTTTCTGAGGAATCTCCACACTGATCTCAGAGTGACTTCACTAATTTGCAATCCCACCAACAGTGTAGAAGAGTTCCTATTTCCCCACATCCTCACCAGCATTTATTGGTTTTTGAATTCTTGATGATTGCCATTCTAATTGGGGTTAGATTAAATCTTAGAGTAGTTTTGATTTGCATCTCCCTGATTCTAATAATGTTGAGCATTTTTTCATGTATTTATTGGCCATTTGTATTTCCTCTTTTGTGAAGTGTCTATTTAGCTCAATTGCCCATTTCTTGATTTTTTTAGTGTTAAGTCTTTTAAGTTCTTTGTATATTCTAGGTATTAGTTCTCTATCAGAGAAGTATCTGTCAAAAATCTTCTCCCATTCTATAGGCTCTCCTTATACTATTGATGATTTCCTTTGCTGAACAGAAACTTTTTAATTTAATGCCATCCCATTTATTAATTCTTATTTCAATTTCCTGAGGTTTGGGGTCTTATTGATGCAGTTTCTACCAGTGCCTATATGTTGTAGTGTTGGTCCTATATCCTCCTCTAGTAATGTCAAAGTCTCTGGTCTAATTTCCAGGTCTCTGAGCCATTTTGAGTTGACTCTTGTATAGAGTGAGAGGTTAGGGTTTAATATCATTTTTCTACATATAGATAACCAGTTTTCCCAACACCATTTATTGAAAAGGCACTCTTTTCTCCAGTATATGCTTTTGGCACCTTTGTAAAAAATCAATTGGCTATAAGTGTGTGGATTTGTTTCTGTATCTTCTATTCTGTTCCATTGGTCTGTGTCTGTTTTGTGTATTCATGCTGTTTTTATTACTATTGCTCTGTAGTATAATTTGAAGTTCACAAGTGTTATGTCTCTTGCATAATTCTTATTGCTGAGAATTGTGTTGGCTATTCTGGGTCTTTTGCTTTTAAATATGAAATTTAGGACTGATTTTTCTAGCTCTGTGAAGAATGATATTGATATTTTAATAGGAATTGCATTGAATCTGAAGATCACTTTTGATAGAATTGCCATTTTGATAATATTTATTCTGCTTATCCAAAAGCATGGGAGATCTTTCCATCTTCTAAGATCTTCTTCAGTTTCTTTCTGTAGTGTGTTATAATTTTCATTGTAGAGATTTTTTTACCTCCTTGCTTAGATTTATTCCTGGGTATTTTATTGTTTTTGAGGTTATTGTGAATGAAATTGTTTTATGGATTTCTTTTTCAGTGGATCTATGGTTGGCATATAGAAAAGCTAATGATTTTTGTAGATTGATTTTGTATCCTGCTACTTTGCTGAATTTGTTAATCAGCTCTAGAAGTTTTTTGGTTGAGTTTTTTTGGGGAGATCTTCTAAGTATAGGATTGTGTTATCTGCAAATAGAGATTTTTCAGTTCTTCTTTTCCTATTTGTATTCCTTTGATCTCCTTCTCTTGCCTTATCACTCTGAGTTTCAAGTACTATATTGAAAAGGAGTGGTGATAGTGGACATCCTTGTCTTGTTCCTGATTTTAAAGATAATTCTTCCAGTTTTTTCCCATCATATATGATGTTGGCTTTGAGTTTATTGTATATTGCCCTTATATTGCCTATATAGTTCTTTCTATTCCAACTTCCTGCAGTGTTTTTAACACGGATGGGTGTTGGATTTTGTCAAATGCTTTTTCAGCATCTATTGAGATAATCATGTGATTTTTCCCTTAGTTCTATTTATGTGGTGTGTTGCCTATGTTTAGTTGAGTTAAACTAATTTCTATACCATATCAGTATGATATGATACAATTTGAAAACAGAGACCAGAATATCACCACAGTTATCAAATCAAGAATTCACCAATCAGTGCTTGATTCTTTAGAAGTTATGCCCATGAACTCAAGGATAATAAATCTGGATCCAATGAAATAAATAGATATCATCTGATACAGATTACAGTTTTTAGTATACTGGCAAAGTGTTTTTCCTTAAGGGACATATTGACTTTTAGAGCTTCTCAATGTATATGCTGAAGCCAGAAATAAGTCAAAGGTGGAACGGAATGTTGGTCCCATCAAACATCAGGGCAGCTGAACAGGTTCTGGGGTAACTGTAGCCTCCAGGTTACTTGTCTTTGGATTTATCAATTAACTACAATGAACCACAAAAAGATAATTTTGTATATGTGAAAACATGAGAAAAAGCTTAAAAGTATAGATCCATTAATGTGTCATTTGTCCAAATGACTATCTTTGTTCCATTGCATTTCCCTTGTTCCTTTGCCAAACAGCAAATGACTCTATTTATATAAGTCTATTTACACTATATTTATATTATATTATTTATAAATATTTTTGTAAGTCTATTTGTATACATTATATTATTTATAAATATAATTGTAAGTCTATTTATATTATACTATATTTATCTAATTATATTATCATTAGACTTACAATTATATTTTGAGGGAAAAGCATATTTTTAGAGTATTGGTATAAATATCAGCATCACAAATCTTCCCATTTCTCTCTTCATGCCAACTACTCCACTCCTATCAAAGAGTCCATTCCACTTTTCTTGAATCTAACCTAGTATTAATTTTCTGAGCTAGTATTAGCAGGATGAAATGGACCTGACAACATGTGAGTTTTGGGCCTAAACCTTAAGAGACCTTGGAAGTATTGATGATGAAAGTGTTGATTATGATGAGAGAGAGAGAGAGAGAGAGAGAGAGAGAGAGAGAGAAAGAGAGAAAGAGAGAGAGAGAGAGAGATACAGCCATCCCACTGATGTAATGAAACACCAGACATATATGATTGAAACCATCTTGGATCCCATTTGAACACTGACTGGACAGTATGTGGAAGACAACTGGAAGCAAGGTTCAAGAAGTGTTACAAAAATCCTGGGCCTGAATGGCTAAAAAGAATAAATCTGATGATCAACATGAGATCTGACTGTATACTTATTTTCTCTTAAGTATAAAGATAAGGTTAAAATGAAAGTCACTGTTATTCTTAATGATGGGTGGTAATGGAGAGATTAATTTGGGGTGAGAAGGAGATTATATTTTGCATTTTATCCTAGAGTCTGCAATTTTGTGTACCAAAAGATTTCCATATGATAAAAGTCGTGGGAATAAGTCACTAAATGCTTATTATAATCATAATAATAGTTACTCCATAACTATTGTAATTATGCTCTATTTTATATTTTATTGTTCTCTAGTCACCTTAAGTGGGTTCAGCTAAAGTGATGGGGGCAAGAGTCATGTTTCTAACTTCTTCAATAAGACTTACATGAATAGAACAACAATAGCTAACATTAATGGAATGTGTGTGTGTGTCAGATGTATGTGTCACCTCAATAAAATAGTGATGAAATTGAAAATTTGAACTTTGGTTTCTATTGAAACTTTGTATGCTGAATAAAGAAATCGAAGTCAAAGCAGAGGAGTTATTCAAGATCTTATCTCAAGTGCCCTCCCTTTAAGACTCAATTCTGAACCTAATGTTTTCACAGGGAAGGGGTTAAGCGTGTATGAAATTATCCAATCAGTGAGTAATCCAAGGAATGGTCAAGGCCTTAAGTTAGGTAGGGGTTAGGTACTTAGTGGGGGCCTTTGACCTCTTTCTTAAGACTGTGAACTACTTAATGAGATTTGGTAACCAACTGACAAACCTCCCTCTCATGGTTTTTGCAATAGATGCTGAATTTAAGAGGCATTATGTCTCCCATGAAATGTGAATTATATTGGAAAGACAAGACCAAACATTCAATTTGTCTGGTTTGTCTCAGTTAAACATACTAGTCTCTATGTCAGAATAGCCCAATGAATGCTACATAGCCAGTGCTTTTTCTTTTTTACTATGCTCAAACTTTAGTCTCTTCCTTAGATCCCAAACCGAAATTTGACATGTGCTTTTCTCCCCCTGGGGAAGAACAGAAATTAAATGTACTGGTCACAGTACTAAACAGAAGAAATATATTAGGAAGTTCATAATTCCTTACTCTTTAGGTGTCTGGTAGTTGGCTTGTTGAGATTAAATTAGGTAACTTGAGACAGGATACCTGTAAGTTATTGTAAGGTCACCAAGTGCAGGGAAGGGGTTTTTCACTCCAAACCACCACAAAACACATAGCGAAGTTTGATTCCTTCAATGGAGTATTGTTCTTATGACTTGAGTTGAGAGAAGAAACAGAGAGAGGAAGACTTACTTGCATAAAACCACATAGCTAAAAAAGATGGGAGAGAGAAACCTTGAGCCACTTGACTCCTTTGACATTGTTATCTCCACCCAAGTATAATACTGCCGAAAGAATAGCTTGGGTCTAGAATCCCATCCCAAGACATGCAAAAACACATTCTCCCCTTCTCAAATATGTGAATGCAGTGAGCATTTTCTGAGCCTGCTCCAATTCAAAATTTTCACTGTATTCCTAAATGTGAAGGAAGGTAAAAATGGAAGACAATTCTAAAGGTGAGGAAATTACCATTATTAGAGGAGAAATACATGTTTCAGTTAAAATAACTGTAGTATTAACAGAAATGAATCAAAGGCCCTTTGAAACAGGGTAAAGAATGTCTTCATAGAGAACAACCTTATTCAATGCAACCAACAATGCCTTCAACTGACCCATTCAGGCCACCTCTGAGGCCGCAGAGTATGAGCTTCATTAGACTTTATCTTTCCACTGAAGTGTCCCCACTTATAATGCATTCAATACTGTTAATTAATTGTATGTGCTGTTTTGAAGTATCAATATCCTTGGAGTTGTGGAAAAGCATGGCTATAGCAGATGATAGCATTATGAGCTTAAGAAGTAACTGTTGAAGCAAAATGCAAATTCAGCTATTGCAGCCCTTGAATTGTCTGGAAACTTTCTGTCCTGAGTGCTATATATGGGTATCTGGATGTGAAAATAACTTCCACAAAATTGAGCCTTTTGTGGAAGATACATAGTGGAGAAAACAGAGCAAAATATTATTTGATGAATTTTGGTAGTATGTATACAGGGTTTCAAGGTACAGTTCTTTCAACTTGTCTGTATTCCGAAACATGTATATAGCTTTTCGGTTCCCTAATGACACTCATATGACTCTCAGTCCCTTTGAAGGACAATCATAGAGGAGAAAAAGTTATCTTCTTATTATAGAATCTCTAAACCTCATCTCTTTTGAGGTCATACAATTGCTGGCATGATTAAAAGAAATCATTTATCATTTTCAGAATTGCCCTTCTTCTAAATAAGCTAAGAGGAAAATCAAACACAATCCAGAATAACTAAATCTGAGGATTTTAGAGTTGGAAGGGATTGCAAGAATCATCCAAGTATGCCTCCCTCCCCAAAGCTGAAGTTTTCTTTAGAATTCCAAAACCCTTAACCTGTGCTTCCTTCTAGGAGTCATGCCATCTGGAACTATACATACCAAATATCGTTTATCCCTGGTAAAGTCCTGTTAAGATGAAGCTAATGACCGTATCACTCCTAAGCCTGTCCTTTTCATTTTATTTATTTTTTTTTCTATTTTTTGCAGTACTGGGGATTGAACTCAGGGGAATTCAACCTCCAAGCTACACCTCCAGCATTATTTTGTATTCTTTATTTTGAAACAGGGTCTCACTAAGTTATGGAGGGCCTTACTAAGTAGCTGAAGCTGGCCGTGAACACGGATCCTCCGGTCTCAGCCTCCCAAGTACTGGGATTACAAGCGTGCGCCACCACACCCAGCTAGCCTGTCCTTTTTCAAGCTGCCAGCAACCTTCCTTTTACTATGTGGTCTCCAGATTCTTATTATCAAGGTCATCTTTGGACAAGCTTCAATTCATTAAAAATTTCCTTACACAGACCAGAAAATGATGAATATAGTATTCCAGTGTCTTATACTACTGCATTTATGATCAAATAAAAATCACAAGGTGATTTTCACATGAGTTTCCATTTGGTGTAATAACTTCAGAAAAGAAGGCCAATAGCGTAATGTTATTCTTCAAACATGAGCTCTATTGTCTCTTGCTACCTCATAAACATACATTAATAGACATCATTTCCCACTGCATGTATTCATCTCTTACTAAAGACCAATACTCGATGCATTTTTACTTGCTTTTAATATATAATTTGGGGTAAATAATTGGCATATAATTTGTTTGAGGGAAAACTCCCTGAGGGTCTCTATTACAGACATATAAACCTGGAAGGTCAATAACAGTAACAACTGAAAATAAACTGTCCCTTAATAAAAAAAATGAATGTTGAATTTACCACTTTCCCAGATGGATTTCACCATTATCTGATAGACACATATGAAAGTTTGAATATTTATAGGAGTTGGGGCGTGAAGCTAATTTTTTAAATGACAATTCATCCAAGAAGCAACACCTTCCAGTTTGTGAAAGTCACTCTGTAATTTTTTTAAGACAGTGACAGTGTTTAGCAATTAGGGCGGAGAATTTTTCAAATATATAACATGGTGGTGATCAACACGGTTTATTCGGAAAGGAGCTACTGAAGAATTACACTTAAATCCACCAAACGACCAAGTCTGGAACAACAGAGTCCACCATGAGGGCTTTCGTTTTCCTTCCCTTCATGCTCCTGGCTGTGTTCTCAGGTAAGAGAGCCGCAGTCCATGACTTTCCTTCCAACTTTCGAAGGAAAGGGTTAGAAAAGCTGTATGATTTAGCAGTGCAGGGTCAGAAGACTTAAAAACAAGAAATCTCCATCAGAGAAATAGATGAAGATAATTTAAAAAAAAATGTAGATACAGAGGCATAAAATAGTGACTGGGTCTATTAAGAATGAATACTTTGGTGTGGTTAAAGAGAAGCAAGAACAAGGGAATGGGAAAGGCAAGACATTAGACTGGGAAGATAAATTTAGTCTGAAAGTGTTATGAGAATTTGTGAATATTCAAGTTCCTGTTCCATAAGGGAATAGTTTTGTGCTATGATCCTTGACTATGTGGTCAAATTAAAATACATTTGAATCTTGACCTTTTCTTTTATGTGATTTGGGGCAACTTGCCTAAATTTAGTCTTTCTTATTTGTAAAATAGAAATAATTGTAATTTCCTTTTCCTATAGGAATGATATGGATGATAGCTTTAGCCACCAATAATTGAGTTCTTTTTAGGTCCTTGACACATAAAACGCTTCTCTCCATTCCTTATCTCAATAAATTTAAAGTTGCTTTCCAAGGTATAATTCTAGCTCTGAGATACAAATTTCTCAAGATAATATGTGACACAGTTAATCTATTTCTTAAGATAAATCATGACAATAAAACACATTTTTAGGGGCTGTAGGTACAGCTCAGTTGTAGAGCATGTGCTTAGCATGCAGCAAGGCCCTGGGTTCAATTCCCAGCACCCCCTTCAAAACTCTCCAAGACAAAACAAATCAGATTTTAATTTATCTTAAAATTATGACCTCCTTCTTGACCATTTTTCTCATACCTATAGTGAAAGGAAATAATGAAAGTAAAGCGACTAGGACCTTCAACTTCCAGTAACATAAGAAATAGTGGATTTCTTCCCACTGGAAGCACTGCAGAGTTGTTTTATACTGCTGAGTATGGTAGGGATTACATACATCTTGCTAAAAATAGTGATCTTGTAGTAATATTGAAAGTTGATTAGTTGTGAGAAAAGTTATACAAAGATGCTATTAGACATCTTACCATTAGGGACCTGCTAAAGTGATGTAGTTAAGAAATAAGAACAAAGAATTAAGGGAAGAGGTGAGGAAGGGAGGAACAAAAGTATAAATGCTTTAAAGGGAGCAAAACTCATAGAGTTAAAATCCCTCCCTAGAATAGGTGTGCCGGGATGCCAGGTATTGCACCTGGTGTGTACACACAGTGCTTGCCAGTGACAGTACGTGCTCAGCAGGTATTTGTTGATAGAAGAAAGTGTGTTAATGCTAGATGTAGTGTTTACATGAATTTGGAAGATAAAGAAGACAGGCATGAGAAAAATAATGCTAAGTACATGCTAGAGCTTGTAAAATCAGAAAGGGGAATAAAAAACAAAGCCCAAAATAAAACTGAGCATAATTATTTTCCATATTTTAAACTTGAAAAATAAATGGTGAAACCATAATCGGATTCTCTCTATATCTATGTATGTGCTGGGATGGAACCCAGGGGCAAGCTACACCTCCAAGCTGCACCCCCAACCCATTTCATTTTTTATTTTGAAACAGGATCTTGCTAAATTGCTGAGGGTGTCCCTAAGTTGCTGAGGCTGGTCTCAAACCAGTGATCCTCCTGTGTCAGCCTTCCAAGACCTGGGATTCCAGGCATGTGCCACCATGCCCAGCTTAATCGGATATTTCATTGCTTTTCTTTTGCCCCCCAAATTTTACCTTTGGGTTTATTCAGTAAGAAATGAGGTAATTTTAGCTGATCGTGGTGGCGCATGCTTGTAATCCCAGTACTTTGGGAGGCGGAGACCGGAGGATCCGGGTTCGTGGCCAGCCTCAGCTCTCTCTCTCTCTCTCTCTCTCT
>PVJS01022928.1:0-30080 GCA_004027185.1 Glis glis | reverse complement strand
TTTATACTTTATTTTGAAACCGGGTCACGAAGTTGCGGAGGGCCTCACTAAGGAGAGAGAGAGAGAGAGAGAGAGAGAAACAGGGAGAGAGAGAGAGAGAGAGAGCTGAGACTGGCCGTGAACCGAACCCGGATCCTCCGGTCTCCGCCTCCCAAAGTACTGGGATTACAAGCGTGCGCCACCACGCCCGGCTGTTGTTGTTGTTTTGAAAAAGGATCTCGCTAGGTTATTGAGAGTCACACTACATTGCGGAGGCTGTTTTCCAACCTGTGATTCTCCTGTCTGAGCCTCCCAAATACAGGTGTGCACCACCACACCCCATTCCCAACACACATACATTTTTGAAAGTCACCTGATAAAGCCACCTAGCGGGAACTGGTCGGTGTGGCCTTGTGTCCCAGGATTCTGGTTACTGTGCAGGGATTTTGAGGGTAGCAGGGCTGCGACTCTGTGCCCCACTCCCCATTTCTAGCATTATGAAGAAGAGGGCAGAGGTAAGGGTCCCTGACTGTTCTTTCCTGGACAGCAGGCTCTGTCCCTGAAGGCCCAGGCCCCTGTCACTGACCCTTCCTCTCCTCCACCCTTCCAGCCTTGGTCTGTTGACAGTCGGCTGGCCTCAGATCTGCCCGCTTCTGTCTCTGCAGCCACCTGCGCCATCACCAGCCCCCAGTGGGGCCCAACTGACTGCAGCCTTCTTCCTCTTGTCTGTGTCCAGACTTTTCTCCCCGTAGTGCGAACCTCTCGCTCGCTGGCCACATCCCCCTGTGCCGCTGAGGCCCTGCGTGAAGTCCCAGCCTCCAGCGTGACTCTGCTGCCGGCCAACCCCACTCTGCCTTTAGGACCTGCAGGGATAAACAATACACAGGTGCAACAGAGAAACTGAGCCTTGCTCCCCGCCCCCCACCCCCATAGCCGCTCCTGCTCAGTGCTCAGATCCATTTCATGTGGATCCAAGGACCGCGCTCGCCATATTGCAGAGGTCAGGTGAGAGGTCCCTGGGTAACTCTGGAGCTTCCTGCCTCAAAGGAATTAAGCAGAGGTCTACAAGAACCCCCAGACGTGGCCCGGGGCCATTTGTATTCGGGTCGGGCCCACTGTGTGGGACCTGAGGCCTGGTACAGGGCGATCTGGGCGTGAGTCATCGAGTCGCAGGAGGACCCTCTGGAGGAACTGCGGCTCCTCTTGGCTGGAGTCAGCCTGAGGCCTGCATGCGGCCTCTGTGCATGGAGGAGCTGGCCAGCGCCCTGCCGGCCGCGAGGGAAGCACCCGGGAGGACGGTGAATCACGGAGAACAGGACTTACAAAGGCTGGCTGGACTCGGATTTTCAGGAACCCATCTGGCTGGATGAGAGGTAGAGCGTTCCCTTTTCTAGATCCCAGGAGGCTTGCGTTCTGGGGAGCCTGGGTGTATTTGCTGCCAAGAGGGGTTTTATTTTTAGCTGAATGTGAGAAGGGGAGGGGGGGGGTCCCTTGGGAGGCGTCCCAGAGCTGGCGTTGGGACCTGGCCTGAGAGGTCCCCGCTGCCTTTTTACTTTGGGGAGAGGTGTTCTCTGCTGCGGGCGCCTGCGGGGGCTGCGGTGTGACGGTGTGGCGGGGAGCGTTCCTCTGTCTCCCGTGTGCTAAGATGAATACCAAAAGCAGCCAGCCAGCGCGCGTTCTAAATTTACAGGGTGCCTGTCCTTCGCTGGCTGCTTAAAAGCCGAGCTGCTGTAGATGGCGGGGATGCTAAAGCTGGCCAGGGAGGCAGCTGCTGCTTCCCAGGTCCCACCTGCCTGCCCTGGCCTCCTGCCCCTGCAGCCTCCTCGGAGCCTCGGGGCAGCCAGCTGAGACTGGGAGGGAAGGGCAGGCACCTGTGTCGCAGACCCTCCTGGGTCTCCCTCCTCTGTAGTCTGCCTGGGGACGGAGAGCAGGGGCCTGGGGTCAGCAATGAAAGCAAAGATCTCTGTGCGGTCCCTTCCGGGAAGGGCATCCTGGGTCTTTTCCCAAGCGGAGAGGGGGCAGGTTCCCCAGCAATGACAGTGCAGTCCTGGGCTTGGTGGAGCCCCGGCATGGAGGGCAGTGCCCAGGGTGCTTGGGCCAGGAGATACCAGACTCCCCACCCGCCCAGACCATGGAGACAGTCCCACACTGCCTAGAGCTCACTGCTGTGATGGACTTCTGTCACAATGCCCTGGCCTTGGAAGAGCAGTGCCCCAAGAGAATCCATTCTCTGGGTCCCTGTGCATAATTAATCAGTACTTCTGTCACATTATCTCCTCTGGGCTGCGACCTACCATGAGCACATCCTCCTTTGTCTCTGTAGCCCCAAGGGCCTGCACAGGCCAGTATGGAACAAGCGACCCGCCAGGACGGGCTGTCCTCCACTCTGGCTTTCTGGTCTGACTTGGAGGGCTGGGCTGTCCCTTGGTACAGAATTTTCACAGATGGGTTCCATCATGGCTCAAAATGAAATACTGTCCGTCAACCCCAGGCAAGCAGTGACCAGGCCCGGATGGACAAGACACGGTTCTGGCCCGGAAGCATCTCTACTCCGCAGCAGGGTCGGACACATCCTATGTTGGGTGATGCGTGCCTGGCCATATTTATTCACAGAAGCTGAGGACAGGGAGAGAGGGAAAGCGGCGTTTTGAATTGTTACCCCCTCCCCAAACACACACAGAGCTACGGCTCGTCTCAGCCCTCCACAGCGGAGGGGGCTGTTGGCCTTCTGACCTGCAAGACGGGCGGGCAATGGGCTGGAGGCTGGGACGCGTGGACCACGCAGCGGCGAGGGGCCTGGCCACGGGAAGGTTGTGGATTTGGGGATTGGATCTACGCAGTCTCTGAGGATGGGGCTCCAGGGCCAGGGCTCTTGGTGCAGCGGTCTGCCTGGCTTGGTGTTGCCCAGTCTTGAGAGCTGCTAGACAGGCAGTTGTAGCCTTAAGCTTCTCCCTGCATTTGCTTTTGTCTTAATAATGCTTTGCCTGGTTGGGTTTTTGTCTCTGCTCTGGAATTTTTGGAGTTTGGGTTTCTCATCCCATCAGGAAAATTCTACCACTCTGAGATGCTACCCCCCGCCCCCAAAAATACAGCTTTAATTCAGATTATCAGTGCAGGGGACGCGCCTGGCGTAGAAGGCCACCCTGTCTCCTGGCTGCAGGGGGAGGTATCTCCATGGGGTGCACTCGATGCCTTCTTACCCCGTTAACACACCCCTCTTGTCTGCACTTCATAGGAGTTCAGACGCGCTCCTCTGCGGTGGAGATGTCCGGGAGCAGGGGTCAGCAGGCTTTTTCTATAAAGGGCTGGACTGTGAATATTTTAGGTGCTGTGGCCTGCGGTCTCTGCTGTGGCTGCTCAGCTCTGCCGCTGCAGCGTGCGAGCCGCCGTGGATGGTAGGGATGCGCGTGAGTGGCCGTGTGCCCATAACTCACTGCTGCAGAGATGGGACACGAGTGGGTTCCACCAGAGCCTCCAGGGTGGGAAGAGGTTGTGCCCATCACCACCCCTGGGCGACAAGCTGCGTGCTGGTCTCCCTCCTCCTCCTGCCTTCCTCCACATGCAGCTGTCCTCAGCTCCCTTGACTGGGTGTGCTCCGGGTTCCAGTGTCACCTCCTCGGGGCTCCTCCTCCTATAGACTCACGACATTTACTTCCTGGACTAGAGGTCTCTCCTTGGGTCCGGGCCAGGTGCCCCCTTGACTTCACACAGGCCCCTTCCTCCCTTTCATGGGCCGCGTTGGTGTCCCCGTCTCTCCTCACTTCAGGACTGGATGCCTCCCGCAATGGGCGCCATGCTGTTGGCCGACTACCCACTGCCCTCTCAGCTGCGTCCCCTCGAACCACAACTCTCTCTCCTGGACCTGACGCGTGCCATGCAGCCGGTTCCACGGATGTTTGCAGCTGGTGGGATTGGAAGTGGCCATTCTCTTCCCCCAATCTTTTCTGTACCCCCTTTCTGGGATGCCCGGCCTTGGTCTGGATTCTCGGGTCTCAGGTCCACCTGCACAGCAGGTGACGTCCATGGGGAAGGGAGGGAGCAGACCTCTGCTGGGCCCTGCAGTGTGTCGTCAAAACAAAAAGAACACTAGCCCCCTGCCCACTGCCTAACTCTTTATTCCGAAAGAGTGGAAGCCTCCCAGGAGGTTCTATAAACAGTGCTTGGAAGCCTATTGCTCTTCATGCTTGAAAGCCAGCCTTCTATAGCAAAAGCATCCCGGAGTGTTAAAGGAGGTCTCCGGAGAGCCTGTCGTGGGGAGGGCCTGCAGGACAGTCATCCCTGTCAGGTGGGCACAGAGCTTGGGGAGGGTGTCTGCAGGGCCCCTGGTCTCCCTCCGAAATCTCCAGGTGGGATCCCTCCTCGCCTCCTCCCACCTCCCCAGTGGCTTCTGCAACTCTCAGTGTTTCTTGGCTTATAGATACATCCCTTGGGCCTCTGTCTCCATGGTCCCACGGCCTCTTGTCCAGATCTGTGTGTCTGTGTGCGTCCTTTCCTTGTATGGACACTAGTATCTTGGGTTAAGACCACCCCCCCCACCCTAATACAGCCTCATCTTTTAATTACATTTCCAAATAAGGTCACTTTCAGAGGTACCAGGGTTAGGACTTCAATGTATCCTTTTAGGGGGACACAGTTCTCCCCACAGCAAACACGGCCCCAGCCGAAGGAGGGGGGGTTGAGGAGGGCAGAGGCCTTCGGAGCCTCTGCTGGGATCGGGCATCGTCCTGCCTTTCTCGGGGAGCCCCTCCCGCCCAGCCCGCTGTAATGAGTTTCTGCCCCACTGCGGACTCTCCGAGAGGCGGTAACAGGCACGCTCTTCTATTATTGTGGCTGCCAGCGCTCCAGGACCAACTGGGTTTACAAAAATAAAGTCGTATCATCTGCTGCATGTACCGCATCCCCTAAAACAGGTTATTAAGGGGAAGTGGGGAATATCGGAAGCAGATGGAGGAGCCCTTGATTTACATAAGGTGCCATTTCCACGGCTCGGCAGCCTCCACGGGGAGATGATGTATAGGAATATACATACGTAAGCCCTTGCTTGGGAAACAGAGGCATGCCGATCAGCCACTAAAATAGATACGAGAGAGACGAGGTCAGGGCCGGGGGTGTGGGGCGAGGGAGTCGGCCAGGAGAGGGTTCAAAGCGCGGCCCGCAGCGGCGCAGAAGTCCCGGCACAGCTGCAGAACCGAGCTCCCACCCCCTGTTCTTTTTGAGTGTGATTTCAGCTCAAGGGATGTTGTGTGTGCGTCGGCAGGATGGGCGTTTTTGAAAGACCTGGCTTTTCTTCTCTCTCCCAGAAGGGCAATTGGAAACAGAAAGGAGGAAAAGAAAAAGAGGAGTGTAGCGGCCAGCCAGCTGCTTCGAAGATGCTGGCAGAGAGAGGCGGGGCGAGCTGTCTGGCGCCCCAGGTGTGGACAGGGGCCCGGGAAGTGGAGCCAGACCCGTCCTTGGTGTGGTGGGCAGCAAAGGGGGGCTGGAGAGCTGGGGCCCAGCCAGGAGGAGAGAGGCTGAGCCCAGCATGCCCTGGGGACCCGCCGCTGATGGTGGGCTGGCAGCTGTGAGCTGCTTCAGTGACCGGCCACCTCTCGTCCCCAGTGCTCATGATGGGAAGGGGGGATCCGGTGTCATGTGGTGGTTTGGCTGCAGACCCTCTCGTGGGCCTGGTTCTTGTATCCAGTGCAGGTGAGAGGGGAAGGGGAGGGCAAATCTAGGTCTATACAAAACTCTGCAGAAAACGAGCCACGCGTGGCGCTCTGTACCGTGACCCTTTGTTTTGTTTTGGGCGGTACCGGGGATGGAACCCAGGAGCATTCTACCTCTGAGCTACACCCTCAGCCCTATTTTTTATTCTTTATTTTGAAACAGGGTCTCACTAAGTTGCAGAGGCCTCACTAAGTAGCTGAGGCTGGCAGTGAACCCGGATCCTCCGGTCTCAGCCTCCCAAGTACTGGGATTACAAGCGTGCGCCACCATGCCCGGCTTACCGTGACCCTTAAAACAATACGTGCCAGGGCAGCAGAACTGCCTTCAACGTCCATCCTGTGTCCTGCCACTGGAACGTGGTTAGCGGAGGTGGCAGCACCCCCTGCCCCCATTTCTTTTTTATATTTTTGTGGTACTGGGGATTGAACCCAGGGGCATTCTACTTCTGAGCTATACCCCCAGCCCTATTTTTTATTCTTTATTTTGAAACAGGGTCTCACTAAGTTGCAGAGGGCCTCACTAAGTAGCTGAGGCTGGCCGTGAACCTGTGATTTTCCTGTCTCAGCCTCCCAAGTACTGGGATTACAAGTGTGCGCCACCACACCCGGCTCCGCCTGCATTTCTCCCTGGCAAACCCCCACGTCCCTGGCTCCCACGACCCTGCAGATCAGGGCCTTCCTGTCTTATGGCCTGACTCAAGAGTGGGTCTGGGGTCACCCTGGGTCTCTGAGCCACGTCCTGTCATCAGTCTGCTGCTGCCCATCAACAGGGCCGGTAGAGCCCGCGGCACTCCCTAAGATTCAGCCACTGGGATATATCCTGTGATGGGTGACATATCCCCAGGCCTGGATGACAGTCTTGGCTCTCCTCTCTTTGGGGTGGGAAGTCCTGGGGCTGGATGCCAGGAATCCAATCCCACAGGCCAGGCTGCCTTTCTCCTAAGCCCTGGGCGTGTTCTCCTCTGGTGACACCTCTGGGCCATATTTTTGTTTTTCTAGTCGAGTCTCTGGCTGGCTGCCTGTGCAGCCCCGTGGCCCCTGTGTGCATCCACGTGGCTCGTCAGTTAGGTCTCCCTGATGGACCACAGGTGGAAGGACCACCTCTACAAGGTGGCCATGTACCAGGTGTGTGAACCTCTTGTCCCCTGTCCCCTGGACTGTGGCTGAAGGACACTAGGGCACCTGGAGCTGCAAGGTGGTGGGGTTTACAGGGAAGCAGCCTGGCGCGTGGCAGACTGGAGGGGCGTGGGAGGTGAGGGGGCCTGTGCTATGGGCCCCGCCACTTTCCTGACCGTCTGCGCCAGGCCGGGCCAGCGATGTCCATCCTGGGTGGGGGATAATACTA
This sequence comes from Glis glis, assembly GCA_004027185.1. NCBI lineage: Eukaryota > Metazoa > Chordata > Mammalia > Rodentia > Gliridae > Glis > Glis glis. Next base: position 23,051 of record PVJS01022928.1, on the reverse strand, counting down.
GCGCTTTGCCAGTTATCTCTAGAAATTGGGTCAAAGTTCCAAATAAAAACGAGTTTCGTCCCTTTGAATTGAAATTCACACATAGGCTCTATCAAGGACTCAATCAAGGAAAAAGATTCCTACTACAAAACCCAAGCTTAGCCTGTAATCCCAGCCGCTCGGGAGGCTGAGGCAGAAGGATCACAAGTTGGAGGCCAGCCTGTGCAACTGAGCGAGACCCTGTCTTAAATTTTTAAAAAAGGCCTAGGGATGTGACTTGGGGGTACAGTGCCCCTGGCTTTAATCCCCAGTACCGCCAACACAAAAACAAAAACAAAAACAAGCCGGGTGTGGTGGCGCACTCCTATAATCCCAGTACTTGGGAGACGGAGACAGGAGGATCCCAGGTTTGAGGCCAGCCACAGCAATTTAGCAAGACTCTGTTTCAAAATAAAAAGGGCTTGGGCAGTGGTGGTGGGGGGGAAGGGATAGCTTGGAAGTAGACTGTCCCTGGGTTCAATCCCCAGTGCCCCAAACAAAACCCAATCACAACAAAATCCAAGCTCAGAAAAATAGGAGATGGTTTCTGGCATTTCGATACACTTCCCAAAAAAGGATTCCAGCCAAGACCTTTGGTGTCCGAGCGGCCTCAGTTTGAATCTCACCTGTTTGATGACAGGAGCGTTTTTAGAGGTGCAGATAATTCTGGAATGGGGTGAGAGTGTGGTGCTGACATGCAGCTGAGAGGCCAGGGCATGGCCCCTCCTGAGAGATGGGAGTCGTTTTCTGGGAATGAGGACAGCGGCCTTCCTCGCTTTTTGGAAACTCCTGTGGATCTGGGTGGAGCGGAGGCACGACAGGAGAGGTCCCGCTGGCTGACACGGCGGAGGTCTCTGTCTTCTGACTGGTAGTTTGGGGTGCACTGCTGGTTTTTGCCTCCGGATGCACCCGTGGCTCCTTAATTTATAGTCATGTCGTCACTAGGGGCGCGTTGGCCCCCAGGGGCCACTTGGCCACGCCTGGAGACATTCAGTTGTTCCAGTTGGGGCTGGGGTGCTGCTGGCATCCTGTGGTGCAAGTTCAGGGGTGCCCACACATCAGCAGCGTGAGGTTGGGAATCTGGTTTTCCGGGGACTTCTCATTCTTTAAGCACCGTGGCAGGCCACGTGCGTCTCATGCAAGAATCCTTGTTATCCAGTTCTGCAGGTCTTAAGTACCTGGTGCCGACCTGGGGAGGTGCAGCTTGAACCCCCAGCATGCTGGCAGGCAAGGATGGCTTCTCTGTCTTTTCTGGCACAGGGCAAAACAGACTCCTGTTAGACTCACTCCTCAGACAGAGGGATTTGTTCCTGACGAGCCTCCCCTCCCGTGCCGGTTCCAGACTCCAGCTCAGCTGGAGGCAGCGCGCTCTGCACACCGTGGGTCTCTCTAAGTCGGCGTCCTGGGGAGGGGGTTGCTGCAGATCGCTAGCAAGTCATTTAGCAACAAAATGCCGGGGCCTGCCTGACCCTGGCCCCGAAAGCCAAGGCGTGTCTTGTGATTTTTTCCTCTTGAAAACCATGAAAGGTTGCTGGAGCAGAGGGCTTGGCTGCCTCCATTAGCCGCAGGTGGGGAGAGGCCTCGATTAAAGGCACTTGAAGCCATTGACCTGCCGTGATGTCCAGGCAGGGATGGTAAACACCAGCCCTTGGGAAAGGGCTCTGAACCTGCGGTTCCTGCACCGGTAAACGCACCCAGGAACTCCCCTGCGTGCCCTCTGTCACACCCGCTTCCTATCCTCATGGGAACTGGACTATTTCGTGAACTCAGAACCCTCTGGAAGCCCGGGATCCTCTCTCTGGAGGAAGACTGTATGGTCTCTGAAAAGAGGTGGGGACTTCCGCAGGATCTTAGGGCTCATTTCACCCAACTCCCCAGTTTTGATGATGGAGAAACAGGCCCAAAAGGGAAAAGAAAGGAGTCATAAGGCAGGACTCAGATCCAAGCCTCAGACTCCCAGGAAAGTGCCTCCGCTGGAGGCCATGAATCCCATGTCGATGTGGGTCAGTGGCGCTGCGGAGGCCAGGCGAGGAGGCTGCGGAGGAGGCCGGGCAGGCTGCTGCTCCCAACGAGGGCCCTGCAGAGCCCAGCGGTTGGGGAGGTGTGACTTTCACTCTTCCTGGGTTTCCTGTCAGGTTTCTCTCTGGGGCGGTGAGTCCCGAGGGCAGGTGACTGGCCTGGCCCCCATCACACCTGGCATTTAGGAATTCGCCTAAGCTCATCGTGGGCTCGGTGACTCTCAACGAATCCATGCATTCCTTGGCTCTACCTCTTGATCAGCCCCCAGGGACGCCTGAACTCGAGAGAGGGAAGCTGGCGGCTGAGAACTTGGGTCTTTTCACCAGGAGCCGCGCAGGCTTCCGGCCTGCATTGTGGGGACATGTCCAAGGGTGCAGGTGACCTTTCTCCCTGCCACCCATTCTCGCTGTCTAAACACGTGGAGCACAGTGGGCTCCTTACTCAAGAACATTTAAACTTTTCTTTTAGATTGTCATAAAATAAATGTAAAACTAAAGTTGACCATCGAAGCCATTTTCCAGGGGCACCAAACATACACACAATGCGGTGCGGCCATCACCACCGTCCACCCCAGGACCCTTTCATCTTCTCCTTCTGGAACTCTGTCCCCATTAAACATGAACTCCTCATCCCTTCCCCCAGCCTCTGGTCATTCCCATTCTACTTTCTGTCTCTAGGAATTTGATGACCCTAGGGACCTCATGTAAGTGGAATCAGGCAGCATTTTTTTTTCTGCCTTTTCTGGCTTATCTCACTAAGCATAGTGTCATTGAGGTTTGCCCATGCTGTAGCATGTGTCAGAATCTCCATCCTTTTCAAGGCTGAATAATATTCCATTGTATGGACCTACCACATTTCACCCATTTATCTGTTGATGGACATTGGGCTTCTGCCACTGTTTGGCTGTTGTGAATGGTGCTGCTGTGAACACTGTTTGCATGTTGTGAATGGACATGCAAATTCCTTGTTGAGATCCTGCTTCCAATTCCTTTAGATATAAACTAGAAATGGGATTGCAGGATAAAGCCTTTGTTTATTTATTTATTTTGGGTGCCAGGGATTGAACGCAGGGCCTGGTGTGTGCTAAGCACACGCTCTACCACTGAGCCACACCCCCGGCCCCTAAACGGATCATCTTTTGCTTCTGCGGGTGGAAATTGGCTCTTCCTAATTGTGGGAGGGGCACAAATCCATGAAGCTCCTGCTCCCGGCTTGCAGCCCCATCAGAATGGTGCTCAGGGGCCCTTCTCTCCCCATTTGCTCAGGGGGTCAATCCAGCTTTGGATTCTGCTCTGTTCTGCTCTGTACCCCTGGGCCACACAGCTGGAAGTGGGCCTGGTGTGAGTCCCAGGCTTTCGAGCAGAAAGGTGAAGGACACAGGCCCAGGGTGAGCAGCGGATGTGGCCTGTTCCCTCTGCCCTGCACGCTGTCCCCTGTGGAGATGTTCACTGGGCACCGACTCTAAGTCCCTCTGCGGGGACTGTGGAGAAGCAGACGGTGTGGGAGCCCCAACCTCTAGGGCAGGAGCATCGCTGTGTCCCGCAGAGGAGTTTGGGGCCTGGAGCTGCGGAGGCCAGTCTGAGCAGGGAGCCAGTCCTTCCAGCTAAAGGGATTCCCTCAGCAAGGCCTCGGCGTGGGGCCTCTGGTGGAAGGCAGAGCAGGAAGGCAGGCAGTAGAGCGCAGGCTCCGGCTGGAAGGTGCGGCCTGCAGGCGGGAGTGGCGCCCGTCCCGTGGTGCCTGGACAACACCATTGTTCAGCGTTGGAGGCATCACTGGGTTGTAGAAGCACATGGAGGCCCCGAGGCCTCCACGCCTCCTCATGGTGGCTGGGGCGGCCCTGGGTGGTGGCGAGGACGTAGGCCAGTGCCTCGTTTCTCACTATGGCCCTGCGTGAGGAGCCAGCAGCGTCACCGCCGATGGGGATTCGTGAGGCTCCACAACGAAAGGTTAAACTATTTTGGATTTTTTTTGGGAGGTGGTACTGGGGATAGAACCCAGCGTCAGTCTACCTCCAAGCTACACCCCCAGCCCTTTTTATTTATTTATTTATTTATTTTATTTTGAAGCAGAGTCTCACTAAGTTGCTAAGGATCTCGCTAAGTTGCCGAGGCTGTCCTCAAACCTGCTATCCTCCTGTCTCAGCCTCCCAAGTACTGGGATTATAGGTGTGCACTCATATGTCTGGCACTATCTAGGATTTTTAATAACCTGAAATAATTTATGACCTGAGCGACCTGAATAAATTTTGCTAATTTATAATAGGCAAAAAAGTACATTAGAATATATAAATATAGAGTCCCAGTAGGACTGTATAAAAATACCCTTGCTCGAAGCGCTCTTTCTACGCTGAGTTCTGCCAGCACATGAGGAGGGATGGAGCAGATAAAGCCCCCTGATCCTGTAATCCCTCTCCAGGAAATATAGCGCCCAGGCATTGCTAACGACGAGCAGGCTCATTGCACAGGGAGCCTTACAGCCCTACAAATGGGGGGAGTCTCAGAGACCACCGGAAGGCTCGTGAGTTGGGACGTAGCTAAAACAAAGGGCTGTACTATGTTATCACCGAGAATGGCAAAGATCCCCATCTTGTATCTACATGGAATATTCTCTTGAAATAACATCAGATTAAAAATCACATAATATGACAGTTTTGAGATGATAAAAACACAAGTGGATGACGGGGAAACTGAATGCCCCGGTCCCCTGATCAGCCGGCAGTTGGGGTCTGGCGGCCGCTCTGCTCCAGGCCCCGTGAGGCTGTGAGATGCCACTGTGAATGCACAGACGCGGTTCCTGCCCTGGGGGGCCTGTGGTCTGGTGAGAGGCCAAGTCAGCCAGATCAACGGCCACCATCCAGGGCTGGCGACAGAGCCTAGTCAGAGTGGGAACCTGGGCAGAGGCCCTGGTCCTGTCTTGGGAGTCCGTCCTGGGGAGTAAGATGGCTAAGGAGGAGCTAGAGGGAAGAGTGTATGCATGGGGGCGGAACGTGTGAGGTGTACAAAGGTCCTGGGGTGACTGGCAAGAGGGGCTGGCACAACAGAGGACAAGCCTGGGGTTTGTGTGGTAGAGCCTGGCGTGAGACAGGCAGTAAGACCAGAGTAGACACATGCTGCCTTCACATTAAGGTGCGTGACTATCTTTAAAAAATTTTTTATTTTTCCTGAGAGTGATGTCAAACCTCTGTAATCCCAGTACTTGGGAGGCCGAGACAGGAGGATCGCAGCCAGCCTCAGCAACTTAGCGAGACTCTCAGCAACTTAGCGAGACTCTCAGCAACTTAGCAAGACCCTGTTTCAAAATAAAAAATAAAAAGGGCTGGGGGTGTAGCTTGGAGGTAGAACATCCCTGGGTTCAATACCCAGTACCAAAAAAAAGTAACATTTAATGAGATTTAATCGGATGAGAAGTGATTTACTTACTTTAGTACAATTTCTGTTTATGTATATGATTCCATGGTGTTTGGTACATCCGCGGGATTGTCCCACCGTCCCCCGCGTCGACTTTGAACTTTTCATGGCCACAGGAGAAACCCTGTGCCCCTCCTGTCACTTCCCTCCGCCCCCCTCCCCCGGCCCCGCTGGTCTCCTGTCTCTACAGTCACCCAGGTGGACGTCTCACATGCGTAGCCTCGTGACTGGCTTCTGCTTCTACTTAACATTTGTGCAGTTTATCGTTTAATGGCCGCTAGCATCCCATTTGTCACTAAACAGTTGTCAAGAGTCCTCTCCGGCCAGGAATAGGAATCCCCCGCGTTGGAGTGAAGTGCCGCAGGGGCCGGGAGCTGGGCCTGCCCCTCTAAGGCTCTCAGACCCCGGCCCTCCCGGGCCCGTGGTTTGGGACAGGTGGGATACTGGGAGGGGGTCTGGGAGCCGTGGTCCCTGGGGCCATGACCAGGGAGGGGATCTGATTCCCGAGTGAGGCACGGCTGCTCCTGCACTTCCCACCCTGAGGGCCAGCTCGCGGGCCCCCAAACCAGGGAAGGGGTGTCACCCAGGGCTGGCTGCTCCTGACTCTGGGTGGGCGAGGGAGGGCGGCTTCTAGGAGGGGCCTCTGGTTTTTTTTGTGGTGCACAATAGCTTGGGAAGTGCTTTTTATTATTTTTAAATAGTTTCCTCTCTGTGCTTTTACCCCCTGCCCCTCTGCTGGGACAGGATGGCAGAGCAGAGCACGCATCCTGGACACTCCTCTCCCGTGTGAGAAGAGAGAGAAGCAGGGAAGAGAGAGGCGAATGTTGGCCCATTTCATAGCTGTGGTGCTAGAGGCCCAGACAGGGTACGCTCTCTGCTCTCTGCCCCGAGACTCGCACCTTTTTTTTTTTTTTGCGGTACTGGGGATGGAACCCAGGGGCATTCTACCTCCAAGCTCCACCCCCAGCCCTATTTTTTATTCTTTATTTTGAAACAGGGTCTCACTAAGTTGCGGAAGGCCTCACTAAGTAGCTGAGGCTGGCCGCGAACCCGGATCTTCCGGTCTCAGCCTCCCAAGTACTGGGATGACAAGTGTGCGCCTCGCGGCTTCTGAGTAACAATTCTGCAGCGAAGACCCAGCCCCCAGCGCCTGGGCTAACTGCCCTGTTGGTTGCATTGCATTCTGGGATCCAGTGAGCTCTTTTGTTCCCATCCCCTTTTAGGGGACTTGCATGAAAAATAAAGCTCTTATTTTTATACCACTTTTCCTATTATGATCTCAATGATGCCTATTATAGAAAAATGGAAAATTACCAAAAATCTGAAAGAAGGAAAAAAATCATCCATCATCCTGCTACCCCCAAACATCAACGTGTTATTCCACAAGTATTTATTGAGCACCTACTGTTCCCTGGCGCCGTTTTAGGCAAGGAGGACGTGGTGTGAGTGACGTAGACGCCATTGCTGCCCAGGCTGGCTCACTGGGCCAGGAGGGACTGGGGGCCGGCCTCCCTCTTTCCCCTGCACCTCTGGCTCCAGGCAGCACCCACCCCTGTTTGTTTTATTAGTTGGTTGGGGGTCTCTTTGCTCAGACCCAGTGCTCCAAGTGCCAGTGCTGCCCCTGTCTCTGCTCTGAAGTCAGGGGCTCTCCTGTTACTTCTCAGGAACGGCCAGGCCCGTTCCCTTGTTCTCTGCCTGTCCTGTGCTTGCTGGACACCGTCCACTGCTTCCTGGAATCTGGAGGACAGGGGCTACTTTGGTCCTTTTTTTTTGCGGTACTGGGGATTGAACCCAGGGGCATTCTACCTCTGAACTCCACCCCCAGCCCTATTTTTTGTTATTTTGAAACAGGGTCTCGCTAAGTTGCAGAGGGCCTCACTAAGTAGCTGAGGCTGGCTGCGAACCCGGATCCTCCTGTCTCAGCCTCCCACGTACTGGGATTATAAGCGTGCGCCACCACGCCCAGCTTACTTTGGTCCTTTTTAATTGTGTGACTTTGTAGCAGATGACATCATAGTTAGATGGCCCACGACATAAGCCCACCATGTAGAACTTCTCGTCACGTGCAGGGCGCTGAGTGCCCTTTGTGGACCCAGAGGCAGTCCTCAAGTCTCAGCAGCCTGAGGTGAGTGTGCGCAGTTGTACGTGGTGTTGGTCTGCAGTGGGAAGTCCTGCCTGGCTCAGCCACCTCTGCTGCGACCCTCCCCAGAGATCTCTGGCAGGAGGAAGGCACACCCTGCACCCGGGCAGGACTCTGCACACAGCACCCCAGGACCAGGGTGAGGCCTTGGCCCCAGTTGATGTACATGCACCCCGGGGTGGGGGCAGGGTAGGCTGCAGGAGAGGGAACAGCCTCAGCCCGTGCCCCAGGAGAGAGCCGACAGCAAGTGCATGGCTCTAGCTGGCCTCTGGCCTCCCTGCCTCTCTGGCCTCCACTCCTTCCTCACCTACAAACAGAGACCGTGGGATTTCTGGTTTCTGGGGCGACTTCCAGCTCTGGGGTCTTGGGTTAACTAACTCCACAAGGGCGGGATGGCCGGGCTCACTTGCCCACCTGCCTTTTGGGGAAGTGTTCTGGGCTCGACTCAGGTCTGCAGCTGCCTGATGTCCCCTGGACTGTCGTTTAGCCACCTCTGACCTGGCTTGTGCTCTCCCGGGAGTGTCTAAGGGGAAGACTCGCGTGTGCATGTGTGCGGGTATATTCAGGGCTGTGTGTGCGTGCCTGTGTGTGCTTGCATATTCATGTATGTGCTTGCATGTGAGTGTGCCTGTGTGTGTTAATGTATGTTCTTACGTGTGTTTGTGTGTATGCTTGTGTGTGTGTGCCAGCATTGCATATACTCATGTATGTCTGTGTTTGTGTGAGTGTGCCAGTGTGCTTGTGTGTGTATTTTTTGTTTGTGTGTGTCTGTGTATGTACTTATGTGTGTTTGTGTGTGACTGTGCCTATGTGTATTGTTTATGCTTATGTGTACCTGTGAGTGTGTGTCTGTGTGTGTGCGCATTCTTGTACATGCAGATGCACCTGCCCTGTGACATACACAGGTCCCTGGCTGCACCCAGGGCTGAGGTTGGGGATGAACTGGTCTTTCATAGCCCCGCAGCGCCGTGAGGGTCCCCGAGGTGGGGGACAGACGGCTCCTCACGGTGTCCCGTGCAGCACCTGAGACCCATGATCAGAAGGGCTGAGCAGTTAACACTGGCTGTCACTGGTGTGAAATGGGAAACCTCCCATTCCATCTGTCCCAGGGCTGCCATTCCTGCAGCCGCCCTGGTGGGGATCCCTCACCACACAGGGTGACACTTCACATAGAAGGCTCATGTGGAAGGGACTGTGCAGTCCCCCTCCAAGTCTCCTGGCCATCCCTGAGGCCCTGCGTGCTCTTTCCCTGCAGCCCTGGAGGGCAGCCCAGTGCTGAGCCCCCGCTTGGCCAGCCTGGGCTGAGGGGCAGGTGCTACCTTGTCACGGCATGGCGCTGGCTACCCCAGGCCGAGGTGCCAGGCTGAAGTGCAGAGGACATTAACCATCCCAGGCCTGTGTCCCTGTGTTTGAGGCAGGCAGAGGGGGCCCGGGCTGGTGGCCGGGGGGAGGTATGTGCATGAGAGGGGGTGCATGGGAGGGGGTGCTGGGGTTTAGTTGGCATCCTATATCCCTGGCACCGGCCCCAGGACCCTGGCACGTGCACTCAGTCTGCTGCAGCTCCAGGCTGCAACCTGTTTGGCCCAGCACGCCCCTTCCTGTCCCTGCTGCCATCCCCAGAGACAGAAGGGTTTGGCAGTCACTCCGCACTCCCGAGTCTCGGGCTGACAGCACGTGGCCTCGTCCCATGTGCCCTGCTTGTCACTGACCTGCTTGCCTTGCCTGCTGACACACTACCCAGTGAGCCCCTTTCCACAAGGAGGAGACTGGGGGGGCGTCCCCTTCCTGGAAAGGGGCACAGGTCCCAGCCCCGTCTCCCACGGCGCTGTCTACACTGTGCAACACGCTTAACTCCGTGTTCTCTGGTAGCACAGGAGAGATTTGGAGCAGATAACTTCTGAGCTGCTTTGTGGACTACTGAGGTTCTCGGGTCCCCCAAGCCATCCCCAGGCCCGATGACCCGCTGGAAGGACTCAGAGAACTCTGACAGCCATTATACTCATGGGACAGTTTACCGCAGTGAAAAGACACCGGTGACATGGGTCACAGGAGGCGTCCCGGGGGCAGGGCGGGGAAGAGCTGCACGGAGGAGCTTCTGTTGCCCTTCTGTTACCAGTGAGTGGAGTCTTATGGGCAGCGCTGACCCTCCCCACAGCCATGTGTGACAGCCGGCGTGGCACTGCCAGTAGGGAAGCCTGTGAGCCCCGGCATCCAGCGTTTGTACTGGGGTCGGTCACGTGCACATGCTGACCACACACGGTGACCTCGGTCTGCAGCCTGTGAGGTCAAGCTGGTACCGCGTGGCCCAAGCAGCCCGTGAACCATAATGAAGCCTAGGCTATCCAGGGTGGCCTAAGGCCTCAAGCAAGCAGACGCTTTGATCAGGAAGCACGGTCCAAGGGCTGAGAAGTACCATCCCTGGAGCAGGGGCAAAGTCCAGGCCTCCTCCTGGGCCGGGTTGACCCGGTACTGCACAGGACCCAAGAGATTCTGATGGTGTAGACAGGAGAGGAAGAGGTGGGGCAGCTGGGGCGGGTGAGGCAGCTGCCTGGTCTGGCAGGAGAGGGAGGTCTGTGGTTTCCCCTTCCACTGTGGGGCTCCCCCTCCCCACACATGCTGAGGGGCTCCGGTGGCTCTGAGCAGGGCAGGCTGTGGAGGGGGTGCCATTCTCGGGTGGGAGGGGTTGTGGAAACCGATGGATGTGCCTGACCTTGCCCCTCACCTGGCTAGTCCCCCCGCTTCACCGTCCCCTCCCGGCGTCCCTTGGCACCTGCTGGAGCAGTGGCAGCAGGCCTCTGCACGGTGCAGGAGGCCTGGGGGAGCAGGTCCACGTGGGCTCCCCGGGACGGCCCCATCTGTTGAGAGGCCTGTCTGCCCTTCAGTAGAGGAACAGCTGGAAACTGGCCTTTGTTCCTTCCTATTTTTACCGCGAGTTCAAAGCTCGGCTTCCCGGCTCCCGAGCTCCTCAGTTCCCCTCCGGAGCATCTGTTTCGGGGCTCAATGTCCCCAGGTTTTGGGGGGACCCGCCAGACCTGGGGCTCTCTTGGTGCTACCCAGGCACGGTGTCCTACAAACACATCACTGGCGGCGGGCGGCTTCTGTTTCTGGACGCTTCTGCCACGTTGTTCAGCTGGCGGCCGGGCCCTCCCTCATTCAGAGGAAATGTTCCATTTACGCCATCTCCGCCCTCCATACAACGACGAAACAATCTTGCAAATTGTTTCTCTTGAAAGCCGGAAACCAGGAACATGCCTCCCTGGGCCTGTGCCAGGCACGAGGCTGCTCTGTGCCTTGTATTCTGAATCGCTTTCCTGATCCTCACTAGTATTCCAAGAGGGGAGCAGAGGTTTCACCCCCAATTTAGAGCTGGGGAAACTGAGGTCTGGTTATTTTTGTGGGTGGTCCTCCCAGGGGCTCTTCCTCCCAGTCCCACCCTTCCAGCCGTGGAAAGGGAGAAGCAAGATCTCCCCCACAAGCCCCCAGGCCCCAGCTCCCTGGGCCTTCTTGCTTCTTCCAGCCTGATCCATCCAGAGAACTCGGGTCCTCGGGCCACACACACTTCAGTCCTGCTGCCCTCCATCCCTGCCCTCTGCCTCCTCCACACCGCATCACCTCTAAATTTCCTCGCTGCTGTAATAGATGCTACATCGTCAGCCGTGCACTTTAACGCGTGATAGATCGCTTTCATTGCTTTTGGTTCCTGATTAATTTCCCATAATGGTCCTCTCTCACTCCAAGGCAAAAAGAGGAGAGAGAGAGAGAGAGAGAGAGAGAGAGAGAGAGAGAGAGAGGGGAGAGGAAAAACCTACATTATCCACTTTGTGCTCAGAGTATAAATGAATTAGATTTAATTTCTGTTTAATTGTTTCCATAGCTCAACCTCTGCAGACTTCACAGGATAATTTATTTTGCAGTCCTGGGGAAAGGAGGGAAGGTGGGAGGGAGGAGGAGACCGAGGCTGCAGCCAGGGGTCTGCCTGTGGATACTGTTTAATTACACCTGATAGTCTTATCTCCGTGTAATTATGGGAGTCTCGTAGGGCTCCTTTGGCGGCCTCCGTCTGCACTGGAGGATCGATGCCCGGTCAGGCCTCAGGCCAGCCAAGCTCAGGAAGGCGAGGAGCTGCCGGGGGCGGCGTAGTTGGAACAGGAGCCCGCTCCTGAAGCTGCCGGTGGGAGGGAGGATGGAGGGTGTCTTTAGAAGTGGAAATTTCCTGCCCATGACTGTGGATGCTGCCGAAGTGATCCCCCACAGCGGACGTGGTTCCCCTCTCTTCCCTCTTATAGCGGAGGGTGAGAGGCCGCGGTTGACTGGGCGGGTTTGGTTGGCCCTCCAAGTTATTGGAGTTGTGTTCACATAGCCTGTCATGCTGAGCAAGACAGGCCACAGCGGTGCTCCCGTGGCGAAGGGGCCTCTGACCCTGCTTCCTCCTTTGGAGACCTGCCTACTCTCCCTCCTTCCCTTTCTATTCTCCCTCCTTCCTTCTCTCCCTCTTTCCTTCCTTCCTCCCTTCCATATCTCCTTTTTTCCTTCCATCTTGCCTTCCCTTCTTCCTTCCTTCCCCTCCCTCCATTTATCCTTCCTTCCTTCCTTCCTTCTTCTTTTTATTGTGGTAAAATACACATCACTTAAGATTTACGGTCACCATCATTTTTCAGCATGCAGTTAGTTCAGTTCAGTGACATTAAACATGTTCACCTTGTCGGGCGACCATCACCACCCTCCATTTCCAGAATCTTCTCTCCATCATCCATCCCAAACCAAAACTCTGTCCCCATTGAACACTAACTCCGCCTCCCCCTTCCTGCACCCCAGGCAGCATCCGGTCCACTTTCTGTCTCCATGAATTCGTGTGTTCTCAGGACCCCGTGTGTTCTCAGGACCCCGTGTGCGTGGATCACGTAGCATTCGGCCTTCTGCGTCTGGCGTCTCTCACCGTTGTGACAGTGTCAGGACTCCCTTTTCATGGCGACAGCCCAGGTGGTTCAAACAAGGCCCCTGCAGAGGACCCTCGGCCATCCCTGCCTGTGTCCCCTGAGGATGCATCAGGAAGGCCTGAGACCCGTTGTCCCGCGTAGCTGCTCCTTCTCCTCCACATTTCCTGGCCTTGATCTTGGGAGCACCGTGGGGATGAGGGTCCCAGGCTTCCTCTATGGGTGACCTGTGGTCTCAGAGGCACCAGCGGAGCTCCATGGCTCTTTCTGTGTCTTGAGCCAGGGCACTCTGGCTGGGGCATGAATATTCATGAGGTAACACTTTTTCTTGGTGCAGGGTGAGGGCCTGTGCCTCTCTGTGCCTGGGAGCAGAGGACTCCAGTGGGGAGGGAGCAGGGCGGCCTCCCCGACACGATACAGAGCTCATTCTGCCCGGCTTCTCCCAATTCGGCGCCTGTCCCTTCTCACTTTTTATCTTAAGCCCTGTGGGGATGGGAGTATTTTGGGCAATGGAAATAGTTCATTTTTCTTCATTTGTTGTGTTGAGCATCTGTCATGCCCAGAGAATGCCGGCTGATCGGGCAGCAGCTGGCACTCCGGGCCGGCCAGCGCGCGCGCTCGCTCTTGATCTGTTGTTCCGGGGACATGTTCTTGGCCACCGCACACAGCACATGGGGCTCCAGGCTTGTCGAATGGGGAGACCTTGACTTAGGTCCTAGAGGTGAGTGCCTCAATTAAAGTGGTCTTCTAGAAGGATGGAAAGCCCGTGTCTTGCTGGGGAAGGGTTGGGTCAGTCTGCCAGCCAGGATGAGATCCCATGGCATGCCAGGCTTGGAGCAGAGATGGCCACAGCCCCCGCTGAGCTCCTCAAACCTCTCCTGCAGCCGTGCTCTGGCGGAGGCCGTCGGACACTGCAGGGGACCCGAGGAGGGGGTCTATATGTCCATGAGGGTGGCTGGCACTTTCAGCAACGTGGGGGTGGCACTGAGTTGAAACTGAAGAATAAATAGGCTTTCTGATAGAGAGGGACAGGGAGAACATTCTAGACTGAGAGAAGAGCAGAACAGAGACGCTGAGAAAGTGAATGTGGCAAGATGGCGGGTGTTGGCCGCCTGTCCGCGTGGGCTGGCAGCTCTTCCTGCACACAGTTCTAACCCCCTCCCCGTGAGGACCCCCTGTGAGGCTCAGGAGGGGGTCAGGCTGGCCTGGGAGGTGGTGGGGACCCGGGGACAAGCAGCTGGCTGGATACAGGACAGGAGGTTTCATGGGCGCCCCTGGGGAAGCGCCTGGCTCCCTCGGCCCTGAACTGTGCACTGCGTCCTGGGCTACGGGCTGTACACTGCACATCCCCAGGGGCCCCTCTGTGAAGTGGGCCTGGGGGAGTCCTGGGGGGCTACACAGGGCTTCACCAGGGGAGAGCTCTGCTGGCACGGATGGAGATCCCAGTCCTTGCTGCGGCATAGCTACCCCGGAAGCGATCGTCTCTCCCTTCTGCCAAGTCTACCTTCACCAGAGCTGTTTAGGTGGGGCCCAGCGCTGTGAGGGGCAGCCAGGCAGAAGGAGTTGTCAGACGCTACCCCTGCCTCCGGATGTCCCCGGGGCATGTCAGAGTCCTGAGAATAAAGAGACGATGGCATACGTAAGAACAAGGATGGCATCCTGGCTGGCTTTTCTGAAAAGTCTCCTTCCTCTGCTCCCCCCACACCCAGTTGCAAGCGAACAGGGCCACCAAGGCCACGTGGCTTTGCACAGTTCAGTTCCATTTTCCAATGCACAGGATGCTTTTGCACGCACGGGGACACCATTGTCCCTCCCAAGCCATGGTGTTAGGGAACTAGAAAAGCTCTGGTGGGTGGTGGACCCACGCAGCGCCATGGGCTGCTCATGACACCCAGCAGCCTGCAGGGGAAGCGGGGTGGACGGTAGTGGTTTTGCTGAGCAACACAGGCATGGCGGAGTCCAGGGAACTTTGCCTGTGGCCCCAGGGCCTGTCAGGCAGAGACTGCAGCCGGGCAGAGGACAGACATCGCTGGGCGCCATGGGCATCCAGGGAGCAGCTGAAGTGTGTGGAGACTGTAATCTAGAGTATGTGTGGCTGTCAGGGGCCACTGCCTCCTCCGGAAGTGGGTGGTTCTAGAATCTACCTTGTGGGGTGTGAGAGGACCCAGTGGCCAGGACCCAGGACCCAGGACCCAGTGGCCGGTGCCTTCCCGTGGTGAGGTTTGGACATAGCTGGCCACAGAGCGCTCGTGGTGCCGGGAAGGCTGGAGTGGCGGTCTGGATGTAGGGTGAGCAGCTCCTGGGCATGCTGGCTGCATTCTCTCCCAGAGATTCCTCTGCCCGAGTCAGATGGGAGGTGGGGCAGGGTGTCCAAGCAGGTCTACACATGGCCCCCACCTAGCAAATCCAGGAGGGACCCTCCCCATTGTCCTTCAGTAAGTAAAGATACCAGGGAAGGACATTGATTGGTGTAGCTGAGATCACATGTCCACCCCTGGACCAATCACAGTGCTTCAAGATCTGCCAGGGTGGAATCACATGCCTACTCCTCGACCAATTATGGTGCCTCTGGGATTGGCAGGACTGGTTATCTGCCTATAGTGGGCGGGGCATTTTGACTGGCAGCCCAAGGTTAGACAGGGAGAAGCAGGGACAGGTTGATTACCAGTCAAGCAGGGACAGTTACAGTAAACAGACCTGAGGGTCCATCAGGGCACGTGTGTTCAAATAGACATGGAGGAACCACGCGGGGAGAGGCATCTCTGGGTGCTGATGGTGCCCTGTGACGCAGGCCCAGCACCTCTGTTCCCTCACTGATACCACGGGGTCTTCTAGGGGGAGCCCCCTTGCTGGCTCCAGTGCTAGAGGACTAGGCTCAGAGACAGCAGCAGCCTGCCTGAGGCCACACAGCTGGGAGTGGCTGGGCTGGGATTTGAATCCACAAGCCTGGTTCCAAGGAGGCCCTTTCACATATCGCCACACGGCCCACTGGGAGGATGGGGGTTCACTGGGGATCAGGCATGGCCATGGCGGCCATGTGGGCAGGACTGCTGACTCCCCTCTGCCCCCCTGTGCGGCCTCACCCACTGAGCCCTTGTGCCTCGATTGTGGTTCCCTGACCATCTTCCTTTGCCCGGCCCTCAACTTCCTGGGCAGGACCACTGTCCCTATGTCTTTGTGTCCCCAGCTACCAGCACAGAATAGGCACTTTACAAGGGACAGATGGAAACCTAAATGGATAAGCAAGGTCTCACACTACATGACACCCCACGGCACGCACACACGCACCTCTTCTACGTGGGTAGCGGGGTACCACGCACCTGCCCACACGCCACCCACCCCTGGAGTCCTTCCCCCTTTTTTCCCTCAACCTCAGGAAGACGTGGCCCAGCTGGAGGCTCGTCCACTCCCTGTACCAGCCAGGCAGGTGATCCGCTTGACCTTGGCACCCCATCTCGGTTGATGACAGTCCTGGCAGGATCCTCTGCCTGTTATCACATCCCCAGGTGTTGACCGGGGTGCGGGAGGTCGGGGTGCGGCTAGGGATCGCACAGTGTCTGATGAAGGGGTTGGTCTCGGTTCCTGGGATGCGTTTGATCAGGTGGACTTGGCCCTTCTCCGCCTCTCCTCACTGGGAAGCCCCTGCCCGGGGGTCCACTTTGGCGTGGGGGGAGGTAGAGCCAGGCCCATGGTGGGGACTTCACCTGGGGCTTCTAGATGTTCACCTCAAGTCCTGGCTGCTCTCCTCGCCCCTCTCCTGTGCCTGGCCAGCAAGGTGAGCGCCCAGAGGAAAAAGTTTGGTGATGGATGCCAAGGAAACGTCCTCCGTCCACATCCCCTCCATTAATCACCGGCTAGTGGGGGCGCCGGGCCCTGTTTAAGATGCGCTGGTGGTTCCGAGGTGAACGCAGGCATCCCCAAGCTTGGCTGTTAATCTGCTCCCTCCGAGACAGGCTACCTCAGGCCTGTTAATCACTCGCTGTAATTACAGCCCCAACTTTACATGGGGAATGTTAATTGGCACCTCGGATGGGGGGGGCTGTGTGCGCGCAGTGCCCTGTTCCCCGTGGCCCCCGAATGCCAAGGTTATGGGATCCGGTGGGGCTGATGGAGCAGAGAAATGGGCACGTCAGATGAGGGCGTGCTGTCCACACGATGTCAAGGGAGAGGCTCTCCCAGGTGCCCACCCTGCCTCACCACCCATTAGTGGACCAGAAGGAGGATGGCGTCGGGTGGGGAATCTAGGGTCACAAACATCCTCAGATTCTGAGAGGGCCTTTGGCTTTTCTGAGCTGTGTACGCTGAAGTCTGCAAGGGACGGGAAGGACAGGGGGCCTTCCTCTTCCCATCTGTCTGTCTCATCTCTCAGGTCCTGCCTGTTCTGGTGACTCTCTCTGCTCATGCTAAAACATGGGTGTCAGGTTCTGCCCTCTCTACCCCACTGTGTTGACCCCAGCTGTCCTCTTGTTGTGTTTTGGCTCTGCAGGACTCCGTGCCCAGACCCCCGAGTGCAGTAGCTGGTCCAGACCGGAGGGCCGCAGGGCTGGGCTGTTTTGTTCTCCTGGAAAGCCTGCCAGGACATTTTAAAAATACCTATGCCCACCTTGCCCTGAACTCCAGCTCTGCTGGCCCGGGGAGGGGACCTGGGCATGGAAGATTCCAAAGTTCCCTTGGCTTTTCCGACATGGGGTTCAAAGTGCTGATTTGGACAGAGGAGATGCAGCCCATGGCTGCTGTGGAAGTTTTAAGTCTGACATGGGCACCAGAGCCCTGCTGCAGGGACGTGCTGTGCTGGCCGGGCAACAGCAGGTGTGCCAGGTGGCGGGTAGGCTCCCAGATCACCATACAGGTGGGCATGGGCACCTGTGGCTCTCCTGGTTGGGCCAGGGCTGGCTGATGGGAACAGGGCCAGCAGGCTGGGGTAGGGCAGCCCACCTCAGCCCCAGACGAGTCATTAAAACCCTGGTCAGCTCCGGCAGAGCCGAGCGGAGCTGCAGAGGCCTGCGGGAGTGAGGAGGGGGGCGGAGAGGACAAGGAGGTGCCCGGGGGAATAACAACAAGGGTGGAAGCGGGCACGGGCCTTTGGGAACGGCCCCCTCCCCACCTTGCGGCATAGATGAGGACAGGCAGTGGAGGAGGGTGCCCTGCGCCCGGAGAGTGGTCCCTGTTGGTAATGCAGGAGGAGGTGACAAGTCGCATGTTCATGTTCATACTCCTTGCCTGCCCCAGTCCCTCTCGCCAGCAGTGCTCTCTTGTTACTGACCCTGGGACCAGCCTCTGGGGCCTTTCCACCAAACTGTCCCAGCAGCCCAAGGACGGGCTGGATCAACTGCAGCCCCCTCTCCCTCCCTCCACGCTGCTGCTCCGGACAGATCAATGAACAGCACATAAAAACCGCCACTAACCCCAAAGACTCCCGGTGCCTGAGGAAGCCCTCCTGGGGCGCTGATGTAGCAGCTGCTCCTCAGGGCCCTGCAGACGGTGTGGAGCTCAGGCCACGGGGGATTCTGGGCCCGGCTTCTTCCATTCTGCCCCCTCCTGCTGGCTTCGCTGCAGCCTCTGAAGCCTGCGGCGTCTCCTACGGTAGCAGGCTGTTCACAGACCTCTTTTAGAGCTTCCGTGCCTTGCTTCTAGATCAAGCATCCACTATCCCGACTCATCTAGGACCTTCCATCCAGGAGCCGTGGCTGCCGGCTGCAGGTCTTCAGAGAGAAAGAACAGAGGAAGCCCCTTTGGCAGAGGGTTCTGGTGGGTCAACTGGAGTCCGCGGCTTTCTCAAAAGGCCCTGTCGTGGTCCATGTAGGATTCACGGGCCAGAAGTGCCTGCTTCAGCCGGGCGTGGTGGCACGCCCTTGTAATCCCAGTACTTGGGAGGCTGAGACAGGAGGATCACAGGTTTGAGGCCAGCCTCAGCAACTTAGCGAGACCCTGTTTCAAAATAAAAAGTATAAAAAAGGCTGGGGGTGTGACTCAGGGGTAGAATGCCCCTGTGTTCAACCCCAGTACTAAAAGAGTAAATAGAAAGAAGTGTCTATTTCTCCAGGCTGGGTCTTCCTGGCCTGCTTGATACAGACGAGGACACGCTGCCTCTGCTTTCCCACGTGCTCAGGAAAGAGGATATTCTCCCTTTGTGCCATGATTGGTTGAGAAGCCTCTGGAACCTTCTAGAAGGATCCAGTTATCTATCTAGAAGGTATCCTGTGGACATCTCCTGGGGATGTGGATGCAGCCAACTCCAGGTTGCAGGGCATTCCTGGACAGCGTGCTTTCACCCCCCCCCCCACAAGGAGGTGCTCACCTGGACGCAGGTATGGAAGCAACGGGTTCCCAGGGGACCACACCAGAGGTGTCACACGCTACCTAAGACGCAGTCATCCAGAGCACACTGTCATTTCGTGCCACCTTACATAGGTGGCGTAACCCTCAGAGGGGTGGAAGGGAGGGCTTCTGTTTGTCCCGAGTCCACTTCAACCACTGGGATGGGATGGGCAACCGAGAGGTGGACATAGGACTATGGTAGGACTGTCCTCCCACCCCCAGCCCATGCTGGGGCTGAGAACATAGCACCCTGATGTACCAGGCCAGAGTCCTATCACACTGGGTCCTCAGGACTGGACAAAGTTCTGAGGCTCACCAGCACCAGGAAGACAAATTCCCGTACCCGTCTGGGGCCTGGTGCTGGGAGGGGCCGGAGGTCGGACCAGAGGGCAGCTCCACTGCTAGGGAGCACTTATGAGCAGCAGATGGCCAGCTGGGAAGAGCCTTCTGGTGTCCCCGGTTCTGGTGGGGCACCTTGAGGCAGGGGGTCCGTTTGGGAGAGCAGTGGGGCAAATCCAGGGCCACTGTCTGGAACTTTGACATTCGACCCCAGTGTGGGGCAAGGAGCAAGCAGGGTGGAGCGGCACCCCGGGGCTGCAGGGCGCTCTGTCACGCACCTCCTCCTGTCTGCTGCTGCTGCTGCTGCTGCGGGTTAATGGTACCACTGCCAGGCACTCCAGCCAGGCTCCTCTGTGTCCCGTCCACAGTGCCCCCAGCGAGCACTGGATTCCACCAAGGGGCTCCGGCTGCTTCCGGGGATGTGTTCTTTAATTTCCCAGGCAGACACTTGATAGCAGGTGGCTTAGAGCACTAGCCACAGGCCCCACATAGGCCTCCCATGGGGACAGTGACGGGGCTGGAGACTCAGTCCTCTGGATCCTAGAGCACTGGGAGGGGTCTCAGCTCCCCAGCTGGCAGCACCCAGAGCCTACCTTCCATAGGGAACATTCCACTGGGCCTGGTGCTTTGTCCTGCCCCCCACCCGGGATGCAGCTCCTGACCCTCACCCCCAGCTCCCACCTGTGACAAGCAGGTAGAGCAGAGGGGCGGGCTCTCGGTCTTCACCACCTCCACCTCCGTGTAGCTGACCCATCTACTCTTCTGCCTCATCTGGGGCTGGGGTCTTTGGGTGCTAAGCTGAGCTGCTCTGTGGGCGCTCCTTCCAGGGAAGGTTGAGGGCGTGGAACCTGAGGATGGGCCGGGAGGGAAGAAGGCATGTGGCCCAGCTTCCCGCCCAGCCGCACCTGCTTCCCAGCATCCCGGCAGATGGCCACTCCACATCTCCTTGGGTGTGCCCTGATTCGTGATTTAGGGATCACCGAAGCCAAGCGACAACCCCAGCGTCCTTGTACTTTCTCTACTTCCTAAGAACATCCTACCGTCCAGCCGGGCGGGGAGCGGACTCCTCATCCCTCCGCCCCTCCTGGCCCCCACCTGTGCGTCCTCCTCCCCTTCCCACTCGAAGCATCCAGAGTCGCTCTCTTTGCCAACAGAGTCTGCAGGGGCTCAGTGTCTGATGGTTCGTCTTCTGGGTTTCTCTTTTCTTCCTCGAATACCTGCTTTTCCTTGATTATTCTTCATGCAAAGGCTGGGAACTTCCAAAAGCTGTCATAGCATTTATGTGTTTGGTGTGCGTGGGAGTGAAGGATGGGGACGCATCCTGGGCTTGGATCCATCCTGGACCACTTACAAATGGTGTGACCTTGGACAAGGTACGCTCTCAGCCTTCCTGTCCTAAGCTATAAATGGGGTGATGGCACACCCTACCTGGGTTGCATGTCTCAGTGACACGTGCAGATAAGGGTTTGGGACGGCACCTTGTGCTTAGAGCATCGAGCACATAATGCATGGCAGCAGTATACGGTAGCACGTTCTTATCTGTCCTTTTAGTTAGCCACAGTCAACCACAGCCCTGCAGTTGTGAATGGAAAATTCCAGAAGTAAACAATTCATAAGTTGTAAGGCGCACACCGCTTTGAGTCGTGTGATGAAATCGCATGCTTTCCTGCTGTGCAATATCTGAGACATGAATCATCCCTTCATCCAGCGTATCCACCCTGTATATGCTGCCTGCCCATCGGTCATCGAGTAGCCATCTCATTTATCAGACCGACAGCAGTGCTTGTGTTCAAGTGACTCTTATCTTACTTAAAAATGGCCCCAAGGCAAAAGAGCAGTGTTGCTGGCAATTTTATTACAGTAGATTGGTGTGATTGTCCTATTTTATTTTTAGTTGTTACTGCTAATCTCTTACTGTGTGCAGCTCATAAATTTTATTGTAGGTATGTATGCATAGGAAAAAACATAGTCTATATGCATATATAGGTTGGTACTATCCACAGTTTCAGGTACCCACTGGGGGTCTTGGAATGGATCCCCATGCCCCTGGATAAGGGGGGGCACTGTAGATGGATGTCATTGTCAAAATGCACCTTGCAACCCCCCTGGAGGATGCTCTGTGATGGTCATCTGAGCAGAGCAGCGCTGAGCGGACCGCTTCCTCACTTCCAAGACCACCTCAGTCACAGACACCCCCAGGCTTACCCAGATCGGCCCGCCCTGGCTCTGAGCTGGGTGGCCGGCCCCTCCCCGGAGCTCTGATGGTGCCTGGGTCTCAGTTGGGGTTCTCCGAGAAGCAGAGCCTGTGAGTCACGGCAAGCAGTTTTGGAGAAGTGAAGGAGACGAGGAAGGGGTGGGAAGCAGGAAGGGAAGGGAGGCGGCTCCATGTTGCAGTGGACCGCTGCGGCTGAGCCTCACGGGGACTCTGAGAGCAAGACTAGAACACATGCTGGGAGTTCTCCGGCAGGGAGGAGCTGGGGTGCTCCATACACCAGCCTCTCATCTGTTAGCCAAGGCTGCTCCAGAGACGTGATGCACAGGCACGCCGGCTTCTGGCCCTGGCAGGCACTGGCAGCTGGGACCGGCTGGTGTGACTGAGGTCAAGGTGAGGGAGGGGTGGGCTGGACAGCCCCTCTGCACACCCCAACTGAAGCGATGAGGAGGAGGAGGAGAACGGTGCTCATAGCTGATAAATACAGAGACAGAGTCTAACCCTCCCCAGCACCCCACTCGGACAGCCTCAGGGTGTTGTCTCCCCAGCAGCCCCGCTGCCTGCCTGGGTCTCAGGGTCGGTGGGGTGTGGGCCTTCACGAGGTGGGGCTGGCACCTCCCCAAGAACCATTTCCTGGTGGCAAATGGCCAGTTTTCTCACCAGAGAATGAATCTAATCTAATCTGATCTGATCCTTGCATGCATATCCATGTGTATGTTGGAATCCATCTGTGGCTGGCTGAATAACGGCCCTGGAAGATTCCCCCACACCCGAGTCCCTACAACCTGTGAATGCTGCTTTGCAGATGTGACTAAGGATCTCAAGGTGGAGGGATTGTCCCGTAGTGCCTGGGCGAGCCCTGAATGCAGCCACAGATCTCCTTACAAGAGGGAGACAGAGAAGATGATGTGGACAGAGAGAAGCCATGGACCACAGAGGCAGAGATCAGAGTGATGCAGCCACAGCCGAGGGATACCTGGAGCCCCTGAGGCTGGAAGAGAAGTATGGACCCTCCCCTTGAGCCTCTGGCAGGAGCACGGCCCTACCCATTCCCTGATTCCAGTCCAGTAAAACTGGCTTCGGCCTGCAGGCCCCTCCTGTGAGAAAGCGGATCTGCTGTTTTGAGCTGCCCTGCTATGGTCTTTCATTGCGTAAACAGAAGGACACACTGTTATAAAAAAAGGTGGGGGACAGTGACCTGCACTGAGCATGAAGAAATCCTCCAGCCTGTTCTGCAACAAGGCAGGAGCCCTGATTTTTAAGTATGTGGCAAATGAGTCTGCTCCGAATGGCTCTCTCTTGTCCTCTGCCATGTTCTGACTGGGGGACATGCCGATACTATACAACTCCAGGGTCTGAGCAGATATGCATGGGGGCAGTCCCCACCCGGGGTGGCTGCAGGTGAATTCTGGGGTTAGGGAGCCTCCTTGGGCCCCAGTCACAGGGGTTCAAGGTGAGGGACCGGGACACACCCCACACATGTGGGTGTGCATGAGTGACAGAGTTCTGCTGGATTCCGAGTCTAGATGAAGGGTTCTGCATCCCATCCTGCCCCAGGAGCCCCCTGTCCGGCCCGTATCCCTCTGGTCCATGAGCACCCTCTGGAGAGCTTGTGTTCTGATGGCCGGCATGGGGGAGCTTGGTTTGCAGTTCTTTTTTTTTTT
>PVJS01022927.1:0-30083 GCA_004027185.1 Glis glis | reverse complement strand
GGCGGGGGGGAGGGACACCAAGAGCTGTGTGCATGTATGTTAACACCAAACTGATACTCATTGTGATGTCAGACTACAATGCACCAATAAAAACATAAAAAAAAACTCCCAACAAAAAATGGCCAACACTTGGTGACTTGCTGGGTGAATTCTATTCAACATTTAAAGAAGAAATAACACCCATTTCAAAGGTCTTCCAAAATAGAAGAGGACAAAACACATCTAAACTTGTTCAATGAAGACAACATTACTCTGATACCAAAGCCACATAAATACACCACCAAGAAAACTATAGGCCAATATTCCTGGTGAATATATGTACAAAAATCTCCAACCCAAACCAGCTGAGTTCAACCACAAATCAAAAGGAGCATACACTGTAACCAAGTTGGATTTATCTCTGGGATCCAAGGATGATTCAACATATGAAAATCAAATAGTGTGATGTACCACATTAGCAGAATAAAGAATTAGCAAAATCGCATGATCACCTCAGTAGGTACAGAAAAAGTATTTGACAAAATTCAACACCCTTTAATGATAAAAACTCTCAACATACTAGGAATAGAATCAGAGTAGCTCATTATGTTAAGGACCACAACTGAAAAACCCACAGCTAATATCAGGGTTAATGGTGAAAAACAGAGATCCTTCCCTCTAAGAGCACAAGCAAGGCAAGGATGTTCCATTCTCCCCACTTCTACTCAACACAATGTTGGAAGTCCTGGTCAGAGCAATTAGGCAAGAAAAGGCATCCAAACTGGAAAGAAAGAAGTTAAATTGTCCCTATTTTCATATAACATGATCTTTTCTCTAGGAAATCCTAAAAATCCTATCTAAAAAGTATTAGAAGTAGTAGAGAAATATAAAAAAGTTACAAAATTGACACATAAAAATCAGTTGTGTTTCTATATACTAACAACAATAAGTTCTAGATATGTGCTGTAAAACATTGTGCCATATAATTAACAATACTCTATTATAAACTAAAAAAAAACTGCTGAAAGGGTAGATCTCAAATGTTCTTACTATAAAAAATTACAAAGAAATGAAAACGTCCTCTGCCCTCATAAAGAGATTGATCCAGCACACATAGGGCTAAGAACACTCACTATATAACCTTTAGAATAAGCAGGACAGAAGTTAAGCCCTTCTGGGTAGGCTAACATTGAATGGATTTGTAAAAGGAGGCACCAATACAATATGGCTAAATGAGAAATAAAAATTGTTTCCTGTATGTTGATGGATGATTCCTTTTGCTATAAATGGCATAAAATTAAAGATAATGATCAGGATTATATTAACTAAAAATGTGTTTAGATACAAGGGGTGTTGTGACTAGGAGAACAGGCTTGGTACATAAGAGAAGCTTTCATGACCTGGCCTTGGTTATAGATAGTGGGGTTCTTCCATGCATCAGAAATAACAAAATTTAATAACCAATTAAGGTAAATATATTTGGTAGTCTTAGAAGCCTAGAGAATTAGACAATTAGAAACATCTTGGTTATGTAAATTGAGAACTGCCACAGAAACTTAGCCAAATGTAGATGATCAGGGTTAACAACTGACTATTCCCAAAAGAACTGAATAGTTTTAAATTTAATAATTTCCCTAAAATGTAAAAAGGAAGAAACAACAATTCTGGAGCAGTGAATAAAGGAGAAGGAGGTAATTTGAAGAGTATTTTCATATTTGGTTTTCAAGAATCCTTAACAGGTGTTCATCCAATACATAAAGGCTTAAATTATACTTTCCTTACCTTTTGATTTTTTTATGAATGATAAATTATACTTTTGGTTGGTTTCCCTATTATATTTTCCACCTATGATCAACATTTGTTTTAACCTTGGTTTCGTTTGTTATTTTTGCAGATTGAATCTTTTACTTCTCACTGATATATATTGTCAAAACAAGGAAGTTTAGCCAGGCGTGGTGGCGCACGCTTGTAATCCCAGTACTTTGGGAGGCAGAGACTGGAGGATTGGGGTTCCGGCCAGCCTCAGCTCTTTCTCTCTCTCTCTACCTAGTGAGGCCCTCTGCAACTTCGTGAGATCCGGTTTCAAAATAAAGTATAAAAAAAAAAATAGGGCTGGGGGTGTAGCGCGGAGGTAGAACGCCCTGGGTTCAATCCCCGGTACTGCAAAAAAAAAAAAAAAAAAAAAAAGGAAGTTTAAATTTGTGGCCAAATTATCCTTTTTACATTTCAAATTTGCAAAAATGAAGCAAAACCTACATTTTGTCAGCTTTCTGGTAGAGATGCTTAGCTGGATAATAATTTGTGTCGATTTTGAGAAAACAGCTAAAACTATTGATTTCTGATTTCCTATATAAAATAGATTTTGGACTACATGGCAATCTTCAATGCCAACTCCAACATGTAGGATTCCAGCAGATGGAATTTTTTTCTGAAAGAACTTCACTATTCTGTGTGTATGTGACTTTATGAAAAAGCACCTATCTTCTCATTCAACTTTGCAAGCATTCTCCAGGTTTATCTGTCTGTTAACAAAATATATTGGTGCTGAAATTCAGTTGTCAGTGTGGCTTGAATAGTTAGTTCATGGGACCTGGTATCTGTTGGCTGAATAAGTCTCATCCTCTATTTTTCACCACCCCCACCTTCCCAAAGTACGCTCTGTTTCATTTTTTTTTTCTACCTAAGCATGAGTCTCTGTGGATTTTGGTTAGAATTTAGAAAACAGGAGCTCAAAATATACTTTGTATACCCTACCACAAGTTTGGGAAGTGATTTTCCATGGTTGGCCTGCTAGCTCAACTTTGTTTGGATCTTAACTTTTGAAATAAAAATATTAGTATCCCTACTGTGTTATTACTTCTATAATAAAATTATTTTCCTGCAACAGTAAATGCTGGCACTTCATAATAAGAGGCTTCTCTGTTCTCTGTATGACTTATTTCACACCTTTCGGGCTGGTACAACTTGACCCTAATATGGAAACTAGCATGGTTCATAGACAAACATACGACCAAGGCAGGGGCATAGAATCAGCTTCCCTCTGTGCTGCCCTCACCAAGCAGCTTTCTCCAGTGTTTTTTGTTTGTGCTTTTCCTTCCTGCTCTACTCTTTTTTTTTTTAGTGCTCCTTTAATTTTTATTGGTGCATTATAATTACACATACATGTGGGTTTCATTGTGTTCTATTTGTACATGCACATAATGTAATTTGGTCAATTTCATTCCCTAGTACCCCCCTTCTCCACTGCTCCCTCCATCCAGTTCCTCTACTTTACTTGCTTATTTGTAGCATCCCAAATATTAAAATGTCTTTACACTGCACTGTTTGAATGGAAGAAATGCAAGCTTGTATTCACCAGGTACAAACATGAATTAGTGTTAATTCTATTGCACGGTCCAATTTAAAAACTGTTTAAAGCAGACGGTGGTGGCGCACACCTGTAATCCCAGTACCTGGGAGGCTGAACAGGAGGATTACAAGTTCTAGGGCAACCTCAACAAGTAGTGAGACTCTCAGCAACCTAGTAAGATCCTGCTTCAAAACAACAATGAAAAAGGCTGGGGGTGTAGCTCTGAGGTAGAATGCCCCTGGGTTCAATCCCTAGTACCAAAAAATTTAAAAATAAATAAAAAGTATTTAAAAGAGATATTAAGCTTGGTTTCATATTACTTAAAAGTATTATTTTTGCCTTGTTACTGAACATTGGTCTATAAGACTGTTTTTTTTTTCAAAAGACTAGGAAAAAATATTCTTGGGAATTGTTTTCTTTTCCAGAATTGGTGCTAATTTTGAGGCATTTTGAGCATTACATGAAGTTTTCTATAACACAAAGACATGAAAAAGTCTTGTTTTTATTTACTTTGGGGAAGACAGAGTCACAATTCCAAATAGGAATGTATATTAAACATCATAATAAATTTAAAATCTCTAACAAAAAATAGATATTTTTAAATTAGGCAGTAATCTATACAAAAATCCCACTACCTAAGATACATCTTAAAATGAAAATCAGTCTACTATCTCTGTTTCCTATTCTAGCTAGGAATCATAGAATATTTGGGAAGGAAATTGTGAACATACCTTTTCCTTCTTATAAAGATTTAAAAAGTCAGCATTTCCAATTGTCTGCTATGAGATTTTATAATTATTTTCAATAGGTTTTTGAGATTATTTTCTTATTTTATGTTTTAATATGAATTGCTTATGGAGTATTAATTATATATTTGCTCCTTACACTTCATAATAGATATAATTATAAAATGTTGATAGATTAACCACCACTAATTCTTATGTTCTCATAGACTATTAATTAACTGTAAAACTGATTCAATCATCAGAATACTGAGGTACGGGAGCTGTCAAGTTCTATGTTCTGCTCCAACAACCGTGCTCTCAATAACTTCATTCCAGAACTGAAAAAGCAAAAGACTATATATGGTCATGTGCTTCACCTATTTCATTTTTATCAAGTTAATATATTTTGCTGCCTTAAAACACTTTTTTCCCAAATTCATACAATGTGTTTCCAGTTTGAAACAATTTCAAATCCCAGGTAAGTGACTGAGGTAGAAAGCTTTATCTTTGTTAGCCATAAATCGACGAATCCAATTAGGAAAATGTGTTACTTCAAAGATTTGACAAGACACTATAGTCAGCTTTCAGTTTTATAGAATCAGCAACTTAGAGCAGGTACACATAAAACAAGCTCAAATATATTATTCAAGGAATGGGCCATAAAATTCCATTGTTTAATCAGCAGAAAAGATTTGTCAAAGTGATAAATTGTTATGTGGCTGCTGCTGGCTTGATCCAGTCCTGAGTCTTGGCTCACAGTTCCCCTGACAGCTTTACCTTGAGGTCTGAAAGGATGATCTCTTCGAGGACCACAACTAGAAAAGAAAACTTCTCACCTAGCTCAATTGCAATGATCACCATCTTTTTTCTCATAATAATATACAATCAGATACTGAGTTCTTCAGAGTGAAGGTTTGTTTTGCTATTAATAAAATATTTTCTCTGAATTCTCTTGAGCTGACATATAATTTTATATACTACAGTGACATCTTACGCAACTATTGGAGAATGTCTCTCAGAATTTTTATAATTATATTTTTCATAATTTTTACTTTAGTAAAAATATAGTTGCAGTCTTAGGGAATACTGATACTTAGGGTATCACTATATATTACTGTATTAACATAAAATTATACCACAATATAATCAGACAGAGTAGTCTTCCTGACAGTGATGTTAAATGGTAAATTCTACCATCACCCCATTTTATAGACAAAGCAAAGAGAAAGCTAAGTAAATCTAAGGTCAACCAAGTGGCATGTGTAGAGTTAGGGTTTGAACTTAGGCAGTTCAGCTCAGAATCCAATCTCTTAATCACTACACTATATGAGTCCAAAGAGCCATCTATACTGGTACGTTTTTATTATATTAGAATTGGAGAATTTTATAATAAGCATACTTTAATTTGAGGAAAATGTTTTAAGCTTTGTAAATATATGTTTGTTTTAGTCAAGAATTTAGATAATAATAAATAATATACAAGTATTTTTCCACTATCTAGTGCTATGGAATTGTAAAGCACATACATTAATATGGAAGGGAAAATGATGCCAAAGTCATGGGATTTTGCTGCAAATACCACTCCGAATAACATCTCATGCAAAATTATAAGACACATCTAAAACAAACATCCCAATATATTTTAGGATGATCACTGCTTATAGATTATAATAAAGCATGGAAATGTCAGTCTTTCTTAGATGACATTTTGTGGAGTAAAATTTCTCTAACAAAGTGATTTTCAGAGGTTCATATTTCTTCTCTGCCATGTTGTTTTCCACATCTTTAGTATAATTTTAGCTCCCCTATTCAAGACCCCACTCTAATATTTAAACCCTTGAATGAGACTGATTTTCCTCCTTCTTCCACATCCCCATCTACACAGCACTTCAGGTTAGCCTCTGCTGCTTTAAGCTCAAACAACCCCTTTCATTCAAATCCTCTCACCTACAAGTGCACATCAAGTTTGATCTTTTGAAGTCTTTCCAGAATTGTCCACACCAATCTCTGTTTATTCTAGATTACTGTTATAAGTATAGCATTAAGTACAAAGTAAATATACCATAAGTTTAGCAATTGAACTTAGGAGCATTCTAACTCCAAGTTAGACCCCCAGCCGTATTTTATTCTGAAACAGGGTCTCACTAAGTTACTGAGGGTCTTGCTAAGTTGCTGAGACTGCCCTCAAACCTGCGATCCTCCTGTACTCCCAAGTGCTGGAATTACAGGTGCACACCACCACACCTGGCTTTTTCTTGGTTCTCTAAGTTCCTCCATATAGAATACAAACTACTATATGTACTTTGACAGTTGTATTTCAATACTGGTACTTTTGATGCTGTGAATAGCTGCTAATTATTTCTTTTAAATATCTTTAGTTATCTGATGCAATAATTTCTAGAGGGGTCAACAGTGAATAATTTTTATTCTCCAACAATTTTCTGTCAGATCTTTAAAAAATCTTGTTAAAAATCCAGTTACTTGTCCGTAGGCTCTCAGCTTCATTTGAACATGTCTGTTTTCTTTTGCATGGAAGGGTGTGGGGAAAAAGCTAAGAAATCTTCTCAGGATCCCTTGTCAAGTAGGTTTCTGGGAAAATTTGGCAAGTGAGGAGCACTGACAGGAGACTGGCAAGTGGAAGCTTAGGAAGCATTCTTTTTTCCTGTGGTGTCTCTGGTGACAGCAGTGGCTGCATGGGAAGGTGACTGTGGCTCCAGCAGCAACTGTAGGTGACAGGGTCACCAGCATATAGTCAGGGGTCTCAGCAGCACTGGTGGACTCTGATTCTGTGTCTGTGTGTGTGATTCTGTGATGCAGTAGCACAAGCAGGTGTAGCATACATAACCGTCTGTGAATGGCTTTTGTAAATAGATATCACATGAGGTTCTAGGAACACTGGAAGCAGTGATGATCGAGATATTTAACACACAATTCGTCATGGATTCTGAGCAGTCTGAGTGACACTGGTTGTACACTTCCCCCTGGCCACACCCGTGCACACAGGAGAACCTTGTCATTGGGCACTGAGCACCTGAGAGGTTCATGGTGACCAGTGAGGAGCGGGGATCCAGAGTTATTAAAGGTAATGTCACCTACTTTTGCTTACTGACACCTGGCCTAAACACAACTCTGGTTTTAATTTTAGTAAATTTTATAATCAAGAGTCACTTTTGCTCTGAAATTTAAAAGATTGCATTCAACTTTTAAATTATTGTGAGCATAGTCACTTTACCATACATTCTAGATACGCTTTTTATTTGAAAATGCATGAAACGTTTATTTAGCTCCTTGATTAACTAGAATTTTGAGCAGGTTTCTGGCTATATGAATAGTTATCAATATAGATGCTTATTTTTATTTTAAATTAAATTTGATTTTATGTCTTATTATTTTAGTTTTTAATAATATTTTATTTTGAATTGTTTATCCTATGTTAAGAAAGTATTTTATGCAATTTAAATAATCTTACTTAATTTATCATTGTGATCAATACTGGGTCTTCTTAAGATATTTTAAACTGAGATCCAAGTGACTAAAATAAATATACAAAGTCAATTTTTCATTGTATAGTATAAATATTATAACTATATAAAACTGTTTAACATGATTTTCACATTATTTGTAATTTTTATGTTTTCCATTCCTTTCAAAACAGGATTATGATTTCCTTTCATAGTCAGAAAAAATTTGCATCCTTTAAGTCCTTTGTGGCACACTGGATTAACTCTGTTTTCTTGTCTGATACTTTTTTTTGTTTGTTTGCTTTTGTGGGGTTAAGGATTGAATAGAGAGTCATTTTACTCCGAGCTACACCACCGCTCTATTTTATTTTGTATTTGGAAACAGGGTCTCACTAAATTGCTGAGAGCCTGGCAAAATTGCTGAGGCTGGCTTTAAACCTGCAATCCACCTGTCTCAGCCTCCCAAGTACTGGGATTACAGGCATGTGCCACCATGCCCGGCTAAAGTCTGGTACATTTTTATTATATTAGAATTGGAGAATTTTATAATAAGCATACTTTAATTGGGGAAAAATATTTTAAGCTATTGTAAATATGTGTTTGTTTTAGTCAAGAATTTAGGTAATTTATTAAGCAGGCAATAATAAAAGAATAATTCCTTTCTAAGCTTGTTGCTAACAGGAACTTGGTAAGGTGTATTGATCTAGTTTAGAATTATTATAGTTTCATGCTCAGGAGTCTCTACAAAGATAAATAAAAAGGCAGCTGCTAGATTTATAATTAGAAAAATATATCTGGGTGTGGTGGCGCACGCTTATAATCCCAGTATTTGGGAGGCTGAGACAGGAGGATGGCAGGTTTGAGGACAGCCTCAGCAAGTAATGAGATTCTCATCAACCTAGTGAGACCCTGTTTCAAAAATAAAAATAAAATAGGGCTAGAGGTATAGATCAGAGGTAAAATGCCCCTGGGTTCAATCTCCAGTACTAAAAAGTAAAAAATTTAAAAAAAGAAAAGTATATGCCGGGCGTGGTGGCGCACGCTTGTAATCCCAGTACTTTGGGAGGCAGAGACTGGAGGATCCGGGTTCATGGCCAGCCTCAGCTCTCTCTCTCTCTCTCTCTCTCTCTCTCTCTCCGTCTCTCTCTCTCTCTCTCTCTACCTAGTGAGGCCCTCTGCAACTTCGTGAGACTTGCTTTCAAAATAAAGTATAAAAAAATAGGGCCTGGGGTGTAGCTCGGAGGTAGAACACCCTTGGGTTCAATCCCCAGTACTGCAAAAAAAAGAAAAGAAAAATATACAATAGTGACATTATTGTCCCAGCATGTGCACAGGTGTGCACTCACACACACACACACACATGCATACATGTGTGCACTCACACACACACACACACACACATGCATACATACTTTATTTTTATAACCAAAGACCTTTGGATTTTCCAACTTATTTAGTACTTATTAATTTTAATTTCAGAATCTTTCGATCTAATCATTTAAAGTTTTTATATAATGAAGGCATATTAATTTTCAAAACCTAAAGATTTTAATACCAGAAATTATGCTCCTCAATATGAAAAAATTCTCACTTGCCACATTGATAAGAATTGAAGCTGTAGCATAATATACAATGAATTTGAATTTTGAGAAGTTTTCTACAAAACTCCAAATTACTACCTGATATTGAGCTGACAATTTAAAGGGTGAAGAGCTCAGACACAAAATTCCTATTTCCAAGAAGGCTATTTGCAAAAATAACATTGGCACATATTTTGCCCATAGGTTGTCTATTGTAATTTGGTTGGGTAAATTAAGGTACACATAATGTCATAAAATTAATTATTTGTTCGTAAATAATGCAAATTAAATTTTCTACCCTTACCATTGGAACGAACAGTTTACATTTTGGGTTTTCCTTAATTCTGGACTGTTCCAATTCTCATAGGCTACCTGTTACCATTTTTATGTTCCATTATTATAAGTGAGAAAGAAAAGAAGAAAGGTTCATCAGAAGGACTTTTTGAATATGAGTGCAAAGACTCTCTCCCAATTTTACAGGGCCCCTATAGATACTTAATTATGTAGTAATTCCAAATGGGAACCAGTAGAACCAGCTTGTTTCTGAGGCTAAGAATAAAAGCTCTGGCATGTAGGTTCAAACTCTCCCTTTCAGCCCTTACAATCTATGTGAATTTGGACAGGATAACTACCTTTTCTCTGCTCCCATTTCTTAGTTTACAAGAGGATTTTTTTTTTACTATTATTGCTCTAGGAATTTTTATTTTGCTCTTACACTTGTATTGGTGTCTCACATCATAATGTAGTTCATAGTGATAGTGACATACATGCACACAGCACTTGGTGAGTTTCCCCCTGACTCCATCCCCACTTCCCTCCTTCCTCATACAGGTGGAAGTGTTTCCTTCTGTAATGCAGAGGCAGAAATAACTATGAGAGCTTGTTGCAGTAATCACATAACACTCATTAGTATTACTTTTCAAATGTTGGATAACAATGTGAATGCTCAGAAATAGCCATCAGGATGAGCTTATTCATCACTGTAAACAAATTTGGCTTCTTTCCGCCCACTCGATTTTTTTTTACCAATGAAAATTGATTATAATCACCTTCACAACTGTGGCTTACTCATTTTCTCTCAAAATATAATTTCAGTTTATGCATTTAATAAAAGGAATGGCATTCTTTATTGAACAAAGTAAAATAAAATTGATCTCAAATTTCCCTTTCTCATTTCCTAGTTTCAAAAGAGAGAGATACTAAATTTCAAATTAAGAAATGGTTCTGTTTAAATATTATTTAAATTATGTCCTGGAACACATAAGAATTAGAAATGAATATGATTTATACTTGTATGGTGATTGGTACAGATTAAATATTCCTTTGGATGCCAAGTTTTACTGACATGTCATAGCTCTTTAAATAATGAATGAGTTGGGTTTTTTTTTATGCTACTGAGATCATGGCATTACTTTTTCTAAATCCAAATGTTAACATGTTCTGGGTCAAACTATATACCCACCCCAAGAAAAAAAGATACATTGAAGTCCTAACTTCCAGTATTTCCAAATATGTTTTGATTTTGAAATGAGGTTGTAAGAGAGGTAATCAAGTTAAAATGAGCTCATGAGGGTGTGTCCTAATCCAATATACCCAGTGTCCTTATAAAAAGGGGAAATTTGATATATAGACAAATGCAGAGAGGGAGGAAAATGTGAAGGTTCACAAGGAGTAGAGAGTCATGCCAATAAAATGATTCATCTTCAAGCCAAAGAATGCCCGAGGCTACCAACCATGGGGTGAGAAGTACAGAACTGTTCCTTCCCTAAGGCCTCCAGAGAGCGCTTGGCCCTGATGACACCTTAATTTTGGACTTCAAGCCTCCAGAACTGTGGGACAATTAAGTTTTTTGTTCTAATGCTCCCTGTTTGCTGTACTTGGTTGTAGCTGACCTAACAAACTAATACAGAACTTCTGATCAAATCTGGAGCAGGACGGAGAGTTTCAGATCACTTTCTTACCTCGAGTAGAGGAAGCAAGAGCCTTTAGATTTTTATCCTGTTTTGATCAAAATCCAGCAATAAATGTGAAATTACCAGAAAGCAAATTTGATAAATGTAGAGTTCATGAATGTTAATTTCTCATAGTGTCCTTTTTTTAGCTTCCCAAGAATCCAGAGACTTTGTATTAAGAAAAAATAATCCTGTCAAGAAAACCTCGTAAATGTCTCTTGTGATCAATATTTTACCATTTGCACTAGTTTCCTCTGAGTGCTGCAACAAATTGCCACAAAGTTAGTAGCAGACAACAACTCAGATATGTTATTTTACAGTTTTGGATGTCAGAAGTCCAGAATCAGCCTTACTGAGAATCAATTCTCTCTGGAGGTGCAAGGGGAGAATCAATTTCCTTGCCTTTGCCAACTTTTAGAGATTACTCACATTTCTCAGCTAGTGGCCTTCTCTTCCACCTTCAAATCTAGCAACCCAGCATCTTCTAATCTCTCCTCTTTCTTTGTTTCTGTGGTCATATTACATTCACTGTCTTTGAACTTCTCCCCTCCCCTTTATAGGGACCCTTGTGCTAATTTACATGGTGTCCCACCCCATAATCCAGAATAATCTCATCTCCATAGTTTCAACTTTATCAGACCTGTAAAATCTCTTTTGCCATGTAAAAGAACATGTTCACAGATTCTGGGAATTAGGTTGTGGACATCTGTGGGCTACCATAGGAATCAATTTCTCTTCAGAAACTAACATATATGCAATCTTGAATCAATAGCTGATTAAATTCCTATAGACAAGGACTGAAAACAATTTAAATAATTAACTGAGATTATTGATTGTATGAAGGAAGGAAGTTAATTGAAGAAGGAAGCAAAGTAGCAAATATTTATGTATGGATTTTTCTGGTGGGAAATTTTATATTAGGAGATTTTTTTTAATTAGACATACTGTTCTTAAGTGAATAATAATTTTGATACTGTAATAAAGTGAGAAATTGCTTTTAATCAGTTGTCATGTCAAATATAACCTAAGGATTCTGACACAAAATAACAAATGAGGATGCTCTCTCAATGTATTATATGGAAGCAAACTCCTTTAAGGTGTATGACCATAGATAGGATCAGCTCCAGAATCCTCAAGAGGGGTAGAGTGCAGAGTCATTAAATAGTGCTTGTTCTTAAGAGCCCTAGGCATATTTTCCACAGAACTTTCTTTATTGATTGGGATAGGAGTTAGGTTCAAAAGCATGTGGCAAAAACACTAAACTATTCATATATATATATAGTAGAAGTTCTATAGTTCTCTTCATAGAAGAGAGATCTTCTATAGCTAAAAGGGTAGATTATTGATTTATTCTTTATATAAAGAGTGGAGGTTAATTTATATATGAAGTTTCATATTTTTTTATTCAACTATTGACTTATTATAGCTATAGCATATTAGATATTATAAAAGTAAATGGAATGTGTAATACCTGTTTTGATATAGAGTCATGCAAATAAACAAAGATTTATAAATTCCTTGAAATAGCATTTGGGAAAACATGGATTAGTAATAGGCAGGTAATCCATTGTCTCCCCTGACTAGGTTATCCCAGGAAAGCAAAAGAAAAAAAGAAAATACAACCTGGTTTAATCTCCTGGCAACCTGCTAAATGGTAATTTCTAATGGAAGAATTACTAACTTTGAAATAATTTTAGCAGAATGCATTTGGTCTATCTGGATTTCTTTATGATAAACAAGCTTGAGTTTTGTAGATTTGATGAACATGCCATGTTATGTCTTTATCAGAGCATACAAATTGAGGTGATTGTGATAGGCAGAATAGTGGCTTCCTCAAAGATGTCCATCTTCTGACCTCTGAAACCTATGAATATACTACCTTACCTGGCCAAAAGAAAGAAAAAAGTTTGTGGCTCTTTGTTACCGTCTTCATAGTATCCATTCACAGATGAATGGATAAAGAAAATGTGGTATATACACACAACGGAGTTTTACTCAGCCATAAAGAAGAAAAAAATTGTGTCATTTGTGAGAAAATGGATGGAAGTAGAGAACATTATGCTAAGTGAGATCAGCCATTCTCAGAAAGTCAAGGGTCATGTTTATATGTTTTCTCGTATATATGGAATTTAAAGAGAAAGTAGGAAAGAAAAAACTCTTCAGATAAATGAGGAGAGAGACCAGTAGAACAGTGAAAGGGGATAAGGAGGAGGGAAAAAGGAAGCAGAAAAAGGAGGCTTGAGGAGGGAAACAGGTCAAAGGTTTTGTTCATATATGAAGATATCATTACCAATCTTACTAACATGTATGGGGGGATAGTAGGGTAGGATAAAGAGGGAAACACCAAGTCATGTGTAAATATGTAAATGTATCACTTTGAATCTCACTGTTATGTAATTATGATGCACCAATAAAATTATTTTAAAAAGAGAAATGAGCAGTGTTCCATGATCAAAATGACTGTTTTATAATGGATGACACACACAATTTTCAGTGAATTCATTTGCTATATCCGAGTTAGGGTACATCCGGATGCAGCAAAGAAGTACCTTGGAAGCTGCATTGTTGATCTAAGACTTCTTGCTTCATCTTGACTTCATAGTCGTGTGTATCCTTGAAATCAGTAGTAAAATGTGATACTATGTAAGAGCTATGATTCTTGTGAGTTTGATTTTCAAAACAATTCTTTGCATTTTCTCATTGCCTATTTTTTCTAAATATATGCTATAAAAGATATATAATTATTTAATCTAATTCAGTATTTACTTAGCAGAAATCATGTCACAGCACAGAGTTAGTATGGAAATACATAATGAATGAGTAAAATAATTATGATATCAACTAAAACCTACTTAAATCACTTCACTTATAAATGCATAAATGTTGGAACACCGTGCTTATTTCCCTCTGTATAAGATGAAAGTCAAAAGTATCTGTGTTGATGTAAAAATATGTAATAAAAATTGTATAAGGGAAGGGGAAGGGCAAGAAAGAAGTGTATCAATGGAATTACTATCATAAACAATGTGTACATATGACAATATACCAATGTCATTCTCGGTACTCCATATGTGGAAGGGGAGGTGGGGAGCACAAAGAGGTGTGTGCATGTATGTTAATATCAAATTGATTATCCATTGTGATGTGAGACTACAATGCACCAATAAAAGCATGTTTAAAAAATTTAAAAATTGCTATATCAATACAGTAATCTGGGGAGACTTTGAATCTTCTTAAAAAGAAAGAAAGAAAATTAATCAGTAATGG
Organism: Glis glis; assembly: GCA_004027185.1. Lineage (NCBI taxonomy): Eukaryota > Metazoa > Chordata > Mammalia > Rodentia > Gliridae > Glis > Glis glis. The sequence continues at coordinate 15,770 of PVJS01022927.1, read as the reverse complement.
AAAATGGTTTGAATAGGGGAAAGAAAGTATTAAAGTACTAAGATAGAATTGCATTGTCTGTGAGCCTATTGGAATTTTGCACATTAAGAGCTGTTTGCTGAGAATATTTGAGTCATCACTGAGGCTGGGGTAGAAAAAAAAAAAGAATTAAATCTGGGTCATAGTACTTTGCTTCAATCCCCTCTATCAATGTAACAAGAATAAAGTCAATTCAATAAGGTGAAAAGTCCAAATCTGAGAGATCACACATAAATAAGCACAAGGTCTAAATCATTATTGTGCTCAGGGAAAATTGGAAAAACTGGTTTAGAAATTGCTATTTTACTTGAGTACATAACTACCACTTCAATGTTGAGAAATAGATTTTATTTTATCATGCTAAAAACACAATCAGTCTAAAAGTCTTAGTTAAAATAGCAAGTAGAACAAAATAAAATAAAGATCTCTGAAAAGAGGAGAATTAATTTGTCTAAAAGTCCTGATGGCAACTAGAGATTAATATGTGATTAAATTTCTATAGACCAGAATTGAAAACAATTTAGATAATTAAGATATTGATTCAGGCATGTAATATAATGATTTACTAATGTATGTAATGATTACTTAAAATAAAATTATTTCAAAAATATGCCAGATTTTATTATATCTACTTAGAACTCTATTATTTTAATGTGTGTTGCCTGTGTTGTTATAATTTCACTTGAAAAAACAACTCACAGTGAATCGAATGCTCACATCAAAAGCACTTTGATTTGAACATGATGGTAGTCTTAACAGCTAACATTCATTGAGTGCTTACTATCTACCAGACACTACATGCTTTATGACTACATGTGTTGTGTGATTTACGTCTTTCAAAAACTTGATGGGGTCAGTCATTTTTAGCCCTTGTTTAATGAAAGAGGAAATTAAGTTCAAGGAAGATTAGGCTATCTGCTTTGCTCATACATCCAGTGCATAGAAAACCTTGAATTGGAATTCTGCCTATGACAGTCATGCACACTTTTAAAACAGCTTGTATAATGTCTTGATTTTACTTCCTTCCCTATTTGCCCATTCTGTCCACTTGGAAATGGCAGTTCATTTAAGCCTCAGATGAAAGGTCATTTTCTATCAGAATATTGCTCTATTTCAGGCACAGTCTAATGCATCATCCTTTTGCTGATCTATAGAGAACAGAAAAAAGGTTGTTTAATTTTAAGCTTTTCTATAGCTGATAGCATTATTTCATAGCAGAAGGCCCTTCACGAACTGATAAGTGCAGGATTACTGATGATGTGCAATTTACAAGCAGAATGGAATAGCCAAACACTGCTTAACGAAAGAACATTGAATGCCTTTAATCATTTTAAGGGATTTGCAGGCATCAAAATGGATGTAAAAACACAATGATGTCCAGGTAGTTAGATTTGATTTCTAAAATTGTTCATTGTTCTGAATGCATTGAAAATGTCCCAACTTATATATCACTTTACTCTTTCTGCTTCACTTTCAATATGCTAACTAATAGATACCTCTTTCTGTCTTTCCCAGTCTCTTTTATTCTCTCTTCATCCTCTTTTCTCTTCCAGAGATCACTGAATTACGAAGCAATTTGTTAAAAAATTAAATTTGTCTTCAGCATATATTTCTTCCATAACCCACACAAAGTAACATCTTGCCCTTTTAGTTAACTCTAGCTGCCAGTAAAATGTCAAGGTTGAAAATGTAAATTAATTAATATAATTTACTTGTACTCATCCTAAGAGGACTAGGAAATCACTTTCATCACAATTGAGCCCCTGGGATGGTTTCCAGTGATGGTCAGTACCTAAGATCAATTTAACAAAGGGAATTTTAAGCATGTCAAAATGTATATTAATACATAAAATAGTAAAATGAGATTCAAATAAAATGAAAACATTTATTACTCTTATCCTGGAGTGCTATTCTGTGTGTGTGTGTGTGGAGGGGGGTACTGGATATCTACCTCTGAGCTAAACCCCCAGCCGTATTTTATTTTATTTTGAAACAGGGTCTCCCTAAGTTGCTAAAACTGGCCTCAAACCTGCAATCCTCTTGTCTCAGCCTCCCAAGTACTGGGATTACAAGCATTTGCCACCATGCCTGGCCTGGGGTGCTTTTCTTGCGAATGAGTAGGAAGGAGATACGTTGCCCTTGAAGGATTATATTTTCCTGACATATGGCCATGTGAGTGCATGCCTGAGGTCTTTGGAACATTAGCTAGGTCTGGTTGCTACTGTTGAATCCGAACTGTGAATGATTAGACCAAAGCAATCTGCAAAAGCCCAAATCTGATCAAACAGGTCTATTTCCAGACTATTCCAGGGCCTTTTTCTGCAAAGGGCAGTGCTTTTGTTGTTTATAGTGACTATAGTTACTCTCACTGACAAGTGATAGCCTTGAGAACAGGAGAATAAGCAGCTCCTGATGGACATTCAGCATTTCCAGCCAGAGGTGTTGATTACTATAAATATGCTCACAGATGCCTCAGCATCTCTTCCCTGATAAGTGCTTCTATGCCTCTTACTTCTTCACTTGCTATTATGACTTCTGGGGAGTCAAAGACTAGATGTGAGGTGTCAGAAGGTTATTGGATAAAATTGAAATAACTAACATGCCATGACATTCCAATCTGTGACTGAAGATCTAAACCATGCTTGAGAAGTGAATTTAAACAGCTAATAATTATGAAAAATTGAGAATGATTTTCCCCATGTTTTCCTGATTCTTTTTACAATAAAATCATCACATTGAATGCTTTCCCCAAAATCTTTTAACCTAAACACCAGAACCATTAAAATGCTCAGTGAGAAGTGAATATGAGTATTACTAAAAAGAAGACAGAGTGTAAGCTAAAGAAATATATTTTATTAACATTATGCTATTTTCAGTTACTGAATTGTAGTAACTGCAAATAAATTGTTGTTTAGAGCTAGAAGAAATACTCAGTTGCCCTGTTGCTTACACCCAGGCTGAAATTTGCAGTTGCCCAATGTAACCTTAGGCCAAACTTCCTTCAAAGGCATGTTTTTATGTAAATATGATGCTTCAGTTTGGCACAATGCTTTTTGTAAGAAAGGGCGTATAGAATATTATAAAATTATAACTTGCAACTGTGATCTTTGAAACCATTTCTATACAAAATAGTTTATCATTCAAGTATAAATGTATTTGTATATGTCCAGATAGCTAGATTTGATTTCTGAAATAAAATTACATACCTAAATATGTGGTCAAAATGTCTGAAAAGATGTCATTTTTTTAAGTTTTGGATTTTGTATTAGTTTCCTGGAGGTGCCATAACAGAGTCACAGACTAACTTAGAACAACAGAAATTTATTTTCTTACAGTTCTGGATGTTAGGCTTCTGAAATCAAGTTTGTAACAGGGCAGGGAGGGTCCTTCTCGAAACCTCCAGCTGCTGCTAGCCCAGGTGTCCTTGGCTTGTGGCGGCGCCACTGCAGTCTGCATGTGGAATTCTCTTGTTTCTTCACAGTGTCTTCCCTCTGGGCATGTCTGTTTCTATGTTCAAATCTCCCCTCTGGTCGTGGTACTGAGGTAGGGTAGAAGAAATATTAGGCAGAAAGGAGACATTGGGAAAAAAATAAAGATTTAAAATTTTGAGAGTTCATAATCTAACTCCATCCCATAGGGCGTGTTCAGTCTTAGGCAGAAGCCTTAATGAGCCCACGCTCGTAATCACAATGGCTCCTCTCCACACCTGAGATTCCTGAGAAACAAAGGGTCAATGAGGAGAACAAGGTCAGACGCTAGCCAGCCACCACTCATCAGTTGCCAGAGAAATCTGAAGATTAAGAGGAAGTCCTGCCCTCCACTGTGCCACCCTGTATGCCCCCTCCTATAAAAGAACTGAGAAGGCTGCAAAATGCTCTCTTGCTTGGTTGGATAGATGGATGCGCGCAGAGAGACTCACTCTCCCCTTTTTGAGATGGCCCCCCAATGTGTATCTCCACCTTTCTTGAATTAATTAAACCTTTGCCTTTTTCTGATGGCACGTGTTGAAATTATTTTTCATCACGGAGGCCAAGGACCCACAGAATTAGTGTGTCTCCCCATGACAGTACTATTGGATTAGAGCCCACCCTGATTATCTCATTTTAAGTTGATTACCTGTGTAAAAACCCTATTTCTCTGTAAGGTCACATTCTGAGGTACTGAGGGTTAGGACTTTAATACACATATCTATTTTTTGGAGGACACGATTCAACCCTTAATAGGTTATACACAGTTTTTTGTTTTGTTTTGTTTTTTAAGTTGGAAAAATAGTCCAGGATTTCTTCTTAAAAGCCTATGCATTTGGCCTGGGACTGTAGGTCAGTGGAAGAGCAGGTCAGTGGAAGAACACTTGCCCTGCATGCTCAAAGCCCTGGGTTCAATCCCCAATAAAACAAAAAACAAAACAAAATGAAACAAAAATATCTATCCATTTTCCCTTTTTAAGATACAACATAATACTAAGTTCCATTGTGAAATATTAGCATTTCCTCTGATGATAGCTAGTGGAAAGGTTTCCTAAACCTAGCTTTGATCCATAGACACAGCTTGAGTCTAAGTATGGCAGAATCATGATAATGGCTTATTAGAATTAAATTATAGTTGCTTTATGTTACGTCCCTTCTTAAAGGAAGGTCCATAAGTTATTTTTGCCTTATAGTTTTGTTGTATATAAATATGACCCAGCATTACCACTTCTAGGTATCTACCCAAAAGAATGAATACCAAACTACCACACTAATGCATGTGTATCTATGTTTATAGCTGCACAATTCACAATTGCGAAACTATGGAACCAGCCAAGATGTCCATCAACAAATGAATGGATTACAAAACTATGAGATATGTACACAATGGAATTTTACTCAGCCATAAAGAAGAACAAAATTATGTCATTTGCAGGGAAATAGATGGAATTAGAGAACATTATGCCTAGTGAGATTAGTCAGTCACAAAAAGTGAAGAGTCATATGCTCTCTCTAATGTGCGGAAGTTAGGGAGAATAGGGCATAGGAGGGACTCCAAAGACCGAGAAAACCTTAGATGAGTAAAGAAGGCGACCTAGCTGAGGAAAATGGGAGGGGGGAGAGGGAAACACCCTAATACTCAGGGTATACATACACAAACTTACCAGACTCAGCTACTATGCTGAACACGAGAGGAAGGAAAGGGGGAGGGAATGGGGATGGGAATTGGGGGAGGGAAAATTGACTGATGTGTGCATGTATACTTCTACCACTCTGAAACTCGTCAAGACGTATGATTACAATGCACCAATAAATAAATTTTAAAAATTGCTGTTTTTCTTCACATTACATTGTTTCCAGAGAATTTTTATAAGCCAATGTTTTCAAACCTTTCACTTTCAGTATCTGTTTAGTTGCTTGTGGAAAACTTATGTGTGTCCTCTCCTTGCCAGTGAAGCGTAAGACTGACTGTGGAGATTCGCCATTGTTCGGTTGTCATTTCCTATGTGCTGGCACAAGATTGCTGAGGAGAGCACTTCTTATTAGGTATTTCAAAAGAGCCACTTGACCTTTATATTGCAGTGAACTTTGCACGCAGTTTTTATTGAGAGGTAAATTAGGAATGCTTATTTTATCAATGTCTTCTAATGAAAGATAATGCCACATTTTGGGTTCAGCAGACTGTATGATGGCTATTTTCATGTGGCATGTCCATTAGGGGGTCTCCTTGGGATTAGCACTCGAAGATGATGGGGACACAGGAAGGACTGGGAAAAGGAAGCAGCTGAACTGTGACGCAGACCCAAGACAGTCTTGATATCTCAGGTGTGAGGCCGGCCTCAGCAACATAGTGAGACCCTCAGAAACTTAGCCAGAACCTGTTTCAAAATAAAAAACAAAATAGGGCTGGGGGTGTAGCTCAGAGGTAGAATGCCCCTGGGTTAAATTCTCAGTGCCACAAAAAAAAAGTTTTTGAAGAGAAATCTCCCCGTTAGTGCTGTCCCTAGTTGGGCCAATATGGCTAGTTCATCATATTCTCTTAGAGATTAGTCATTGGAGTTCAGCCATTCTGCAAAGGGGTTCAGTCTTAGCGAGGGGCCTCCACTCACTGAGACAATCCCTAAAGGAGCTGAGGGCTGACAAGTGTCTGCCCTCAGCCCTCCCAGCAACTATGACAAGTCCTTTTTTGCTGGGGCACCTAAGAAGCACCACACCGTGCGCACACAGAGAAGGAATGAGAGGATACTTTGAGATGTTCTTTCAACCATGCTTTTGTGGGCTATGCACCATTAATATGACGCTATACAAGCTATGAAGAAAATTAAAGTTTTATTTATTGCAAAACAGTTAAAGACCTTAGTTTCTGTTTTTGCTTTTCACTTTTCTTATTAATCTTCTTGGTACATCATATCACTGAATATTGTTTCACATCTATCGTGTGACTTTTGCCCATCAAGTTAGAGATGTAAATGTGGAGTATTTCTACAAAAAACTGTTGAATCCTTAAATAATACCATCATCCTAATCTAATATGTTTTTGAATGTGAAGAAATGTGTATGTGCATGCATGCAAGTGTGTGTGTGTGTGTGTGTGTGTGTGTGTGTATGGGGACATGTATGTAGTTCTGTGAAAATGGCTTCTTAGCATAGAATGTGGAAATCTGAGAATAATATCACTAATCACTATATTACCAAGAAATTTGCACTTGTCTTTGTCATAGCCATAGAAACTATGATGGGTAAATCTGGGTGCTCTTCCCACATTCCTAACACTGTTCTTGAATCCCTCTTAAACCAAAGAATTTGGGGGCCTCACAAAGTTCAAATTTATTTTATCTATTTAGAGTTCTACTTTAAATGTGTATAATGCTTTCATAAACATTAAATTGAGAAATAGTAAACATTTAATTTTTTCTGTAGAATAATTATGAATTATGTTAAGAAGCTGGAACCCAGACGTGGTGGCACATACCTGTAATCCCAGAACTTGGGAGGCTAAGACAGGAGGATCACAGGTTCAAGGCCAGCCTCAACAACTTAGCAAGGCCCTCAGCAACTTAGTGAGACCCTGGTTCAAAATAAAACAATAAATAAACAAAATAGGGATGGAGGTGTACCTCAAAGTAGAATGCCCCTGGTTTCAACCCCCAGGACTACACGCACAAAAAATTAATTAATTAATTAATAAAATTAAGAAGCTGAAGAACATGCTTGCATTGTGATAGCAAGGGAGGTGATTTCTAGAGAAAATAAGTATCTTATAACTTAGTATCTTATAATCTATAACAGCCTGATGTGAAAAGTTTAAAGGGAGTGGACAATGTAACCCTGTTGTCACATATAATTTTCCCAGTCACGATTGTCTATAAACACACAGGGGAAAATTTGGTCAGTTATAACTAGGTACCACTAATATATGATGTCTGCTCAGTATTGATCCTTTTCTATTCTGAGGTTCAGTTAAATTACATTTACAACATCTCCCAAAATATTACAAATTTTCTATTCCAATCAAGTTAGTTAAAATGCCTGTTTGAGTAATTGAAATAGATTTCTGCGTTGTTTCCCTACCTCTACACAAAATCAAAACAGTCAGTTTAATTTTCCAAATATGCAGCTGTGTTTTAATCTCTTCCCTTCTGAAAAAAACTCTATGCACCTTGGTGCATATAAAATTAAGTAGAACTTCTTCATCTTAAATTCAAGGTCCTTCATAAGATTGTTTTAGTCTATATTTATCCTCTTAATTTACACTACTTTATTGATGTTCCTGTTATCGTTTGGATTTAAAATGTCTCCCAAAACCTCACATGCAGGGGATTAAACTGTAAGGACCCCCTTACAGCATTGAAATAGTTAAAGCTAAAACTGCTTGCTGCAGGCTCTGGCTAACAAGGCAGGATGTCCTTAGCGGACTCACTCCCTGACCTAGACATCTGTTGGGAAAGCAAAACGTCCTTACTTGGGACCCTCCTGACTGAGGTCAAGATGGCCTTCTATAGATTAATGGTTATTGTGGTTACTGTTACTGTAACAGTCTGGAAAGTTAGGGAAAACTCTTCCAATATAGAATGTACAAGGACAGCGAATGTCTAACCAGTCTGTGATGATCAACTGTATCTATAACCAACCGTTGTAAAGGTCACAGAAACCCCACGTGGGACTGTCCAATTAGCAAAGGGAAACTGAGGCTCTTTGTTTAAGAATTATAAAAACTGAAAGAAAAATGTGCTCGAGGTCCCCGTACTGAACTGCTGTGTCAGTTTATGTTGGGCACCCAAGCTTAAGCTTGAATAAAGGCTCTTCTGCGGTTGCATACGGCTTGGTCTCCTGGTGGTCTCTCCGGGACAAAGGGTCTGAGCATAACAAAACTAGTTTTGGAGGTGGGACATGAATGGGGTGGGGTGGATTTCCAGGGGCATGGCCAGGGAATGTATCTGTCCCTGCCTACATCCTCTCTGCTTTCTGTCCACTAAGAGCCCAGGGCATGTTTTCCTCCTCCATTGTGCCCTGAATTGCTGCTGCTGCTGCTATTCCTGCCATGGAGCCAGCTGATCATGGACTGACCTTTGAAACTGTGAGCCCCACATAAACCTTACTTCTCTAAGTTGTGCTTGTCAGGTATTTTGGTCACAGAGATGAAAAAGCTGACTAAAACAGTTCTCTATTCTATCACAGTATTTCATTTCCTAGCCTGCATGAGGCCAAATAAATTAATTGTAATTAACCTCTAGGATCTGACACTAGAAGTCTATATGATAAAGTACACTCTTCTTTCCCCTCCCATGTTGACAGAAAGTAAATTGACTAAATTTAATATTTTCCTTACAAGCTTTTTAAAACTTACTTTTATTTTCTCAAGTTATTGTGTTAGTCAGCTTTTTGTTGCTATGACAAAATATCCAAGAAAATCAACTTAAAGAAGAAAAGATTTCTTTTGGCTGATGGTTTCAGAGTGGTCAGTCCACAGACCCTTGGAAGCCATCACTGTGGTTTCAAGGCAAAATATCATGGGAGGGAGTGTGTGGTGAAGTAAAAGGGTTCACCTCATGATGGCTGGGAAGGAAAGACAGAGAAAGACACAGAGAGACACAGAGGGAGAGAGACAGAGAGAGACAGAGAGAGGAGAAGGGGCCAGAATCCTAGTATCTCCCTCCAGGGCAAACCACTAATGACCTAACTTCCTTCTACTAGGCCCCACATCTTGAAGTTTCCACCTCCCAAAAGTGCCACCAGTGGGGACCAAGTCTTCAACATGTGAGCTTTTGGGGAATGTTTAAGATCCAAACCATAACAGACATATTCATTATACATTTCTTTCTTTCCTCTCTTCCCTTTATTTTTATTATATATCCTGTTCTTCCCCTGTGAACTTCATCAAGTTTGTGATGTCATCCCCAGAATAAGGAGAATGATATTAACAGTGTATTCCACAATGGATTTGACTTATAAATACCACAGTTTTAGTATTACCCTGTGGACTCAAGGTGTTCTCTCTTCTATAAATTACTTAATTTTGCTTATTTTTTTTTTTTGTGTGTGTGTGTGTGTGTGATACTGGGAGTTGAATCCAGAGACATTCTGCCTCTGAGCTACACCCTCAGACCTATTTTTTATTTTGAAATGGGGTCTAGCTAGGCTGATGAGAGTCTCACTACTTGCTGAGGCTATCCTCAAACTGCAATTCTCCTGTCTCAGCCTCCCAAATACTGGGATTACAAGCGTGAGCCATCATGCCTGACTATACAGCAATATTTTGAAATGATATTCACATAAACACACACATATTTATTCCACAATTTGAATTTTAGTGGTTTTTATCTTGTTATAAGGAAACTGAAAGTAATCACTATATTTCACTATTCCTCCATTTGGACAGACCATTTGAACTTTGTATACATAAAAGTATTATCTAGTTGCTTATGTGAGAAAATTTTAATTTTATTCTTTTGTGGAGACCCCCGAAAAGGTAAAAGCATAAGTGACTCCATCTTGTTTAAAGCTGCTCCATTTTGTGAGAACATTGCGGCCTCCAAACAGGGGTAACAAAGAGCTCAAACATTCCTGCTGACTGGGTCATGCTGACCTTGGGCCCAGGCCTGCTGGGCTTATCAATAGCTGCAGACATTTGCTAATGTGAACACTCACGTCCCCGAGTCTTGCTTGCTTTGCAGAAGACTTGTACGTGACTGCTCGCACGCCACCTGTGACCATCTGCGCATGGTCTTTTCCCTTATAAACCCCCTCCTTCCCTGGGTTGGGCGTGAAGTGCCTTAGTTGTTTGATTTCAGACCTGAGCCTTCTTCCTGGCCAGTAAATAAAGGCTTCTAATTTGCTTTTAAAACTTCTCTCATCTCTCTGGTTTTTGTGACAACTCGGTTATGGCAATTTAGCCTTTAACACTTTAATCTGCTTTGTTTCCGACAAAGAGCTTAACCAGTGATTTGCAAACTAAGATGATAATTAGGAAAATGTTTTTTTGATAAGTTTTCAAAGAGGATGATATTAAAAAATGAGAAAAAAATTAAAAAATCCATTTTAAATAATTGTGACAGAAAAATAAGAGTTAGTATAATTGTGAGAAATTCAGAGCAAATGTAACAGAAACAACAATCAAACATTAAAAATTATAAAATTTTCCTCAGGCAAAGAAAGCCCAGGAAACAGCTTGAGGACATAATACATAAGCATGCAGGCAGGGAAGAGAATAAACTTATCTACAAAAGAGGCAAAATTAAACTGGCTGCAGACTTCTCAGGAGCTCTAAATGTCAGAAGACAATAGAGAAAAATATGCAATTTTAGAAGGAAAATATGTTGTCTTTCTCGGATAAAGACAATAGTTATTTTCATTTATACAAAATTAAAAATATGCATAATCTTCTTTCAAGAGTGCTTAAATTTGATGACCAGCAAACTGAAAAATTAAAATTAGGAATCCAAGAATACAAACATTATAACATCTAATACTGGACTCTAAGCACCCAAACCAAATAAGCATATTATAGATATCTATGATACTTTAAAAATAGCCCTCCAACCTCTAGATTATATGAACACAGACTGGGAAATAGACAAGAGTAATGTGAAAAAAAAGAAATATTCCCACCCCTTTGTGTATTTGTATTTGTGTGTGTGCCTATAGAAATATAGCCTATAGAAATAAAATTAGCTAAATTTAAAGAGTGGTGACTCATTTTTTATGTTCATTTATTGGTGCATTGTAATTATACATTTTGATATATGTCAGGGTATGAACATCATACATGCACACATTGCACATTTAGTCCTCCCTCCAATCCCACCTTATTCCCTCCCCTTTTCCTCCCTTTCATGCTCCAGATAGTGATTGAGTCTTATAGGTTTGTGTATGTACATCATGTGCTATAGTGTGTTTCCCTCCATCCCCCTCCCAACTCCCTCAGTTAGGTCACCTTCTTTGTCCATCTAAAGATTTCTTCTTCTTCCCTTCTAAGTCCCATTCTATCTAGCTCCCACAGATTAGGGGGAACATCCGATTTTTTACTCTTAGTGACTTACTAATGTCACTTAGCATGATGATCTCTAGTTCTCTCCATTTCCCTGCAAATGATGTGATTTTGTTCTTCTTTGTGGCTGCATAAAATTCCATTGTGTACATATCCCATAGTTTTGTGATCCATTCATCTGTTGATGGACACCTTGGCTGGTTCCAAAGTTTAGCAATTGTGAATTGTGCTGCTATAAACATAGATACACATGCATTAGTCTGGTAGTTGGGTTTTAGTTCTTTGGGGTAGATGCCTAGAAGTGGTATTTCTGGGTCATACTGTTTAAAAGGAAAGCAGATGAAGAGAAGGCAAAGCTCTAATCAGAGTTCGCTGCAACAGAGTTCCACACAAAAATGGAGTGAACGCAAGAGCAAGCATACCAGGCAAGAGGTCCAAAGACAAAAAACATCCCCCCTGGCCACACAGGGAACATAAACACCTGACAAAGGCCAACATCATGAGAAAAAATAGACTCAGCAAATGGAGAGAACTCTTTCAGAAGAAACAGACATAATAGTGGACCAATTAAACAAGTGTATTTAATACTCTAGTGGAGGCAAAGAATGAATCACATCTATTATGTAACAAAAGCATGTTGCAGAGATTCATAGCAAGATATAAAACATTTAAGAATATTAAAACAAATTTTAAAAAATTAAATTATATATGATGATGAGATAATAAAGGCTGGTATTAGATCAAGACAAAACAAAGTAGGTTGAATATTTTCCTAAAGACAGTACAATGGGAAATAGAAACAGTAAAAGAAAAATGGTAAATGAAATGTTAAGAGGTGATAAATAGAGCTATATACATTTCAATATGTTTTTTATAGTGGTTCCAAAAGGAAGTGGACAACATAAAATCTTCTAGAGCTGCTACCATGAGTAAAATGACAATAAGTAATTCCAAAAAATGATACAGGAGAACACACAAAATCTAATGTAGCCAGTTTAGAAGGACAGAATTCTTCTAACAAAGGCCTATGAATCCCCACAAGGATTTCGCATTAAAGATGACCTTAATAAAACACAAATTCACATTAATAGGAGCTAGTGAAGCAAGCTGATAAGATCAGAGACTCTTATGTCAGGGAAAATTTGGGGCTAAGGGACACAGTGAGTCCACAATTTATTTCACCCAAATTCAAATAAATAATTTAGAATCAATGAATGAAAGAGCTTTTGACACAGATAAAATGTGACCTATAAGCATGACAAAAATGCTTGAGATAGAAGCTGTACACATGTAATTAAATTATAGAGAAGGACATGTAAAAGGCAGAAAGAAGGTATACATGGAGGGATTTGTCAGTCCAGGGCATCTGCTACAGGCCGAGTGTCTGGATTTGGCCAAGGCAGACAATTGCTACCTAGAAACTCTGGTGATTACAAGGGGATGGGGGAGCAAAATTCCAGAACTGTGGGCTTCAAACAAAAAGCCAGTTTGCCTCTCACGACTTGTGCTAAGCCCTAAAGCTATGTGGGGTAAGCAACTAATGAGCTAAGATGAAAGAATTCTGAAAGCAGAGTGAAAACTCCCAGTGTGGCTATGACTGGGAGAAAAAGAAACTCTGGTGGGAGAAACCTTGAGATTATAGCAAATGAGAGATGAAAGTGTGGGAGGTAGCCATGACTTGCTGCATAATAAAATTTATAATAGAGAACATCAAGAAAGAAAGATGATGTTGTTATGAAAAATAACGATTAATAAATTTGCATGCAGGCTTGTCAAGGAAAACAAAATAGAGCTCATTAACCTAAGAATAAAAATGAGATATCAAGTCAGATTCTATAGATACAGTCACAGTAGTAAAGAGAAAGATATTCTGTCCTTCACTATGGAGATAGATCTTACTGGAATATTCATCCTGATTCAACAACATTTGCAACTCCACTAGGAGTGCTGACAATAATATCTGAAGGTATGTAAAATGTGTTAATGATTACATATTTTTGAAGTAGGAAGAATGACAACTTTACATGAATACATATGTAACAAATAATTTAGGGAACTAATTGATATTAATTAATAATGGTATAGTGGCACAAATTGGCACTTTTATTTATATAAACTGAAATAGGTATATATTACCAAGCAAAGGCTAAGGATTTATATCCTTGATACTACTCACATTTGTAGTTTCTGAAAAAAGTATAAAATAATGTTTTTTACAAAATAGTCTATATTTAAATTGTAAATCAGATATAAAGATGATTATGTGGTTCTGATCACATTAGCACATCCCATTGATTTATAATTGATCATCTAACAAAATATGCTATTCAAACATACAGTACAATGACAGGAATATAAAAGATTCTCTAGACTCCTCATGAATGATCAACTCTATTTTGGTAAAGCTGTATCTCAATGTCACTAACAAAAATTAATTAAGTTGTTCATTTCTATTATATTCACTATTACCGTCTTAATTTTATAAATTAAGATGCCAATGTACCATAGCAACAGTGTAGTTTCTATGCTTGCTTTGATGTCTTTCTTTCTCTTACTTCAAAAGTTTTCAAATGCTTTTTTTATTCAATATTTTTAATGTCAAGTAATAATATCAAAATATTAACTATGCCTGGTAATGTGTGAGGTTCTGGAAATACAATCATGTGGAAGGTGACCATGCCCATCCTCACAGGACTCTCATAAAGCTTTCAGCCTAGAACCTGTGGTTGGGGCTTCCTAGCAGGTTCTGCTTAGCTCACTAAAGGAGCATTAAACAAGGAGGAAATGGAAATGAGAAGACATGGGTTCTAATCCTGCACCTGCCCAAAAGATTACATGATCATGAAAGATTTCTATTCCATATTTTTCTTTTTCTTATTGAAGCTGGGAGTTTCCAAACTAATGTCTGCTGAGCTCTAGATGTTCTATATGGCTGTCTCCATAGTCAGTATCGGCAAACTGACACCAAACCCCATGGAGGGGCTCAGCTGAGCAATGCTCCAGCTCAGTGTGACCTCAGAGGAGCTCACAGTATAGTAGGAAGCACAGATACCCACAAGTAAAAAATCAGTCCAGAAACAGAGATTGAAGGGAAAATCATAAAGGTGGTAGTTGAAACATTACATGAAAAATAATCACAAGTTAACAGGCTTGCTAAAATCTTGCCATTATTAGAAGAGTCCCAGACTAGATATAAACCAAACATTAATTTTATAGATGAAGTATGGTTCAAGAAGAATAAATTAAGATCACGCTAGTTAGAAAAAATGATGAGCTAAGACTCTGTTGTGAACTCTTTTACCATGATACCATATAATGCCTCTTGAAGTTTTTGTGCTTTCTTTCCAATACTCCCTTCCTATATAGTGTTCTCCTATATTGTAAAGAAAGAATAATAAAGTACCAAATGGGAAGCATATATGTAAACATTTATATAGCTATTGAAAAACAAAGAGAATCATAAAAGAAAAAATCCTTTCATTTTTCTTATGATATTACCAGAAGTACTTAAGTAATACTGAAAATATGTGTTTTCAGAATTGTTTTAGGGAGTATAATGAGATTTTGAAAATCAGTACTAAGTCTAAAATGTAATTCCTTATAAAATGCCTTGCTGAGTTCCTTAAGCCTCTCTCTCTCTCTCTCTCCTCTTTCTTGTTTTCCCAAACCAAAGAACAGATACTTCTGAAGGTCTGAGGATATAGATTTTTTGTATTGTTTTAATTTTTAAAGAATTTTCACACTAAACTCTTCTCCTTCTTTACTTCTACTGTGTATCAGGCATCTTAGTAAGAATTTTAAATAGCGTGCCTCTAATCTGGAATGAGCTCTACAAGCCTGACAAAGGAGATGAAGCTCCGTCTATGGAATGCCTAAATCACACCAGTAATAGGGTACATATAAGGATTTATATCCAGGTCTACCTCCTTTTTATTATGCAAATCCTTGCTCCAGGGTTCACAGCCACTTTCTTGTTAGTTCTAGAATGTATATTTATATTTATTTTATTCTTATTTGACCCAAATATTTGGCCGAACAGGTGAAGATATCTAAATTTCTAGCCCTGGATTACTATGAAAAATAAAATTATGTATCATGCCTGTGATAGTCAGTCTAGGTTGTCAACCTGACCTGATCATGACACACCCAAGATTATGTGATTTTGGGTGTGTAACAGCAGATTAAACAGAAAGCCCTGCCCTGAATGTAGGCAGCAGGATTCTGATAGGTGCAGGACTTAGATAAAAGAGGGAGAAGCCGCGTGGAGTGCGCGCGACTCTTTCCGAGGAAAACGCATC
>PVJS01022926.1:0-23867 GCA_004027185.1 Glis glis | reverse complement strand
AACAATTATCTAATGGGGGAAAATAATGTAAATGGTTATATGGGTAGAAGTATGACTTTTTATTGTGTATTCTTTATTTAGTTTAATTTGGGGCTTGGGGGCTAGGGATTGAACCCAGGGCCTTGTGCATGCTAAGCATACACTACCAGTTAGCTACAACCCCAACCCTATAGCTTATTTCTTGGACTGCTATTTATTATATGACAATCACAGTACAATACCATATAATATAATAAAAATTGAAAAGCTACACAGAGAAGCCAAAGTTTTACCAACAGTAGAGTCAGGATTAGAGGGGGAAAGCTTATTCACACAAAGCTTATTCACAGAAGTCCAGAAACCTTAAGAGGTTTCTGAATTAAAGGCAAAAGTTGGCTACAACTATTCATTTATATTTTAAGAAGCAGTAAAGAATCATATTGTGTCTTATATGGCTTCTGTCCTAGCACGCTTGTTGGTTCTTTTGGTATTTTTTGTTGTTGTTGTTGTTGAAGGATAATCGATACTGTTACACAGACATTTTTATACTTTTGAAACCATCGCCACAATCACGATAAAGAACATGCTCGCTTACAGCAGTGTTCTTTTGTATACTCTCTTTCCCACCACTCCCCTCCCCCGCCCCCAGGCAACCACAGATCTCGTTTCTGTTGCTAGATATTATTTTGCTTTTTGAAAGAATGTTCTAGGTCTGGGGATGCAGCGCAATGGTAAAGTGCTTGCTTAGCAGGCCCGAGGCTTTGGGTTCAATCCCCAGCACTGAAGAGGAAAAGAAGAGTGTTATACAAGTGGAATCATACATTGTATACCTTGTGGGTATACAGGAGGATCGCAGGTTTGTGGCCAGCCTCAACAACTTAGTGAGACCCTGTTTTTAAATAAAAAGTAAAATAAGGCTGGAGGTATAGTACAAAGATAGAATGCCCCTGGCTTCAATCCCCAGTACCACAAAAGAAAGAAAAGAGAAATTGTTAATTCTCTTCAGAGGTATCAGAGAAGCCTTGACTGCAGATGACTTGTGCCAGATGAAGAACGGAAGGGGCTCAGCAAGTGGAGAAAGCGGGAAGGCCATTCTCTGCAGAGGCGATGTCCTGAAACATTAGAAGGTCTTGCGTCTCCTACTGCAGCAGCAGAGCTGACTGCCTGGCCGTCTTGGTGCTTTTTGTATTCATCATGGGCAGTGGCTCCAGCAAATGAATGAGAAGAGCTCCCTAGAGGAAAGCAGGAGAATTCTGATGGTGTCTGAGACAATGATGTTAGCATCATTGTCACTTTTTATGTTTTCTCTGTACCACAGAACATTTATTTGTAGTTTTAACTTGAAACTAATTGTGCCTCATGGTACCTTCTGTCTCCATGCACAGACCTTGTGCATGTCACATGAAATCTTCATGTCAGTAAGCACATCCGCTTGTTCTCTGCTACGCGTGGGCTGCTCGTGGCCGCCTCTGAGCCTTGCCTTGCCTAGAACAGCACATGCCCTCTTTTTAGTAATTCACGTCTCCCATGCTTTGCTTTTGTTTATTTATTGGTGCATTGTAACCATACATCTTGATGAAGTTCAGGGTGATAGAGGCATACATGCACACTCAAGAAATTAAAATGAGGATTAATATGTGGGATTGCATGAAACTGAAGAGCTTCTGTGCAGCAAAGGAAACTATCAAGAACCTCAAGAGAGAGCCAACAGAATGGGAGAAGATCTTTGCCAGCTACTCCTCTGATAGAGGACTAATATCTCCCATACTTTTTGTGTATGTGGTACTAGGGATTGAACCCTAAAGCGTTTTACCTCTAAGCTACACCCCCAGCCCTATTTTTTATTTTTATTTTGAAACAGGGTCTCACTAGGTCGATAAGAGTCTCACTACTTGCTGAGGCTGGCTTTGAACCTGTGATCTTCCTCTGTCTCAGCCTCACAAGTACTGGGATTACAGGCATGCGCCACCACACCCAGCTTCTTATAAGTAGGACTACTTCTCCCTTCCCCTCTGCCTAGTCTAAACACCATCTGTGCTGACCAAACATCCTCCTCTTTATGAATGAATCCTCTTTCTACTTTTCGTTAGGAGTTAGTGCGTCCTATCTGTTTACTAATCTCTAATAATAGTATTTGTCTTGGTGACATACAAATGTCTCTTCACCTCCCTCCATCCCTACCACCTTCATCC
Source organism: Glis glis (assembly GCA_004027185.1). NCBI lineage: Eukaryota > Metazoa > Chordata > Mammalia > Rodentia > Gliridae > Glis > Glis glis. The sequence continues at coordinate 21,696 of PVJS01022926.1, read as the reverse complement.
CAGACTAAACTTCTCCAGGACAAGGTATTTTATTGTTTTCTTTTTGCGATACTGGGGATTGGACCCAGGGGCCTTCTACCTCCGAGCTACACCCCCAGTCTGATTTTTTATTCTTTATTTTGAAACAGGGTCTAACTAAGTTGCAGAGGGCCTCACTAAGTAGCTGAGGCTGGCCGCGAACCCAGATCCTCCGGTCTCAGCCTCCCAAGTACTGGGATTACAAGCGTGCGCCAGCACGCCTGGCTCAGGACAAGCTATTTTAAATACCCCCCTAAGTGCTTGGCATTGTGCATACTTCTCAGTGCTTGTTGAATGAATGAATGTATGCAGGTATGAATGAATGAAAAATATTACTCACTTAAAAAGTATATTCCAAAGATTAATTTGTTTCAGGAATTCTTCTATCAATAATCCTGACATTCTGGTTATTCCTTTACTCTGAAGTTCTATCATTACTTGATCCATTAACACTGTATTGACATCCATTGGTCTACTCTTTGGTTTTGGGTTTTATCTGAGGCAGCATGGTATGATATAGAAATAACAATGATCTGAGGGTCTGGAGGCCTGGATTCTCATTCTGAGTTTTGCTATATAACTGCAGGAAAGTTAAATTAACACCTTCAGCTTTTCAAATAGTGCTAAAATATTTACCTTGCCTACCATACAGGTTTGTTATTAATTATATTTCAAAAGATCAGATGAAGTGATCAATTTTAAAGTACCTCAAAAAGTATACATTAATCCTCTAACAGATAAAAGTAGGGTTTCAGCCAGACGTGGTGGCGCACGCTTGTAATCCCAGTACTTGGGAGGCTGAGATCAGAGGATCCGGGTTCGCGGCCAGCCTCAGCTACTTAGGCCCTCCCCAACTTCGTGAGACCCGGTTTCAAAATAAAGTATAAAAAATAGGGCCAGGGGGGTAGCTCGGAGGTAGAACGCCCCTGAGTTCAATCCCTGGTACTGCAAAAAAAAAAAAAGTAGGGTTTCAAAAAATAAAAAATATTTTTACTAATAACTCCCCAGTGAACTCTCCTAAAGTAGGGAGACCATTCTGTTTCTTTTAGTTGTCCCCCTAGGAGTCTTTGTCCTCATCATTTGGCGCAGACTGACAGCAGCCTCTGACCTTTTCCTCCCGAGCTCTAAACTAGACCTCTGGATCTGGAGAGCAGACGTCTAGTTCCCGACTTTCTTCTGGGCCAGGAAGTCTATTTCAGCTAACAGCTGGCTTCTTCCATAGCCTTCATACAGAACTTCATACAGAACTTCCACCTTCATACAGAACTGCTTGTCCCTTCTTCTGTTGCAAACACTCCTGCTGTGCCATGGAAGCCGAAGGAGGCCGATTCTGAGCAGTGCTTCTGTGCCCTCCAGACTCTCCTAGCCATCTTCTTTGAGACTGATACATGCCCAGCCTACCACTGGCCAGAGAACCTACACAGACAGCTCCGTGGGATGGTGGAGCTCCACTGCATTCTTAATGACCTCTTCTTGGTGAAGGTAATCGATGCAGTGGCTCTCTGAATTGGGTTACTGCTACTCCTTGTGGATAGTCAGACCCAGGATTGTCTTGTAATGTAATACCCTTAGGCCATATATACATAGCCTAAGAACACACAGCTAGTCATGGTAGGGTCAAGACTTGAGTTCTCTTAAACACCAAAGGGGAACCCCAGGCTCTCTCCCGTGTGAGGAGAGTGGATCCTAGGACTTACTCTGACACTTGGTCGTAGTATGTCCTGGAGCAAGTCATGTAACCTCTCTGAGACACAGTTCTTAACCTGTGAATGACAGTCATACACTTTATATCATTTTAAAGAAGATAGTATATAAAAGATCACATTGTGAATTTTAAAGTGCTGAGTATATTGTGGTTGTCCTGACCAGCAGTACATCCCCAGAAATTATATCCAGGCGTTCTTGAGTCATTTGCAATTTTTATTCCTTACTGTTCCCTAGCCATGGAATATAAGCCAGCATATGAGCCAGCATATAAATCTCAAAAATGCCCAGTGGTCTGGGGTCTACATGGCACCCAGTAGCGAGCAAGCTGATATCCAGTGGTCTGGGGTCTACGCGCACTCAGTATCGAGCAAGCTGATGTCCAGTGGTCTGGGGTCTACATGGCACCCAGTAGCGAGGAAGCTGATGTCCAGTGGTCTGGGGTCTATGCGCACTCAGTAGCGAGGAAGCTGATGTCCAGTGGTCTGGGGTCTACGCGCACTCAGTAGCGAGCAAGCTGATGTCCAGTGGTCTGGGGTCTACATGGCACCCAGTAGCAAGCAAGCTGATATCCAGTGGTCTGGGGTCTACGCGGCACTCAGTAGCAAGCAAGCTGATGTCCAGTGGTCTGGGGTCTACGCAGCACCCAATAGTGAGCAAGCTGAAGAGTCCCTAGTTTGCAATGCCATTCATTCATTCATCACTTCTAATCTACCCAGCTCCAGAGAAAGTATTTGATGTAAAATTCAAAATCTGTTCCATCCCTCAGCAGAGTCCTCTCTTAAAACAGGTCTTGATTGGCCCTGCCTCTGCTCACGCGGCTTAGCAGGACCCTCCCTTTGGCGGTCAGATCCCGATGTCTTCTGTGTCTTAGCCTGGCATAGGAAACCTATTGCCTCTTTTTCTGGCAAGTGTCAAGTGCAGACGCATCCTGGTATATTTGGCATAACTGGCATACTGGAGCTGTCTAAAGTGGCATTGCCAAATCCAACCTGTCCTTTACTCCTTTTAAGGACTTTCCAGAATCTAGTACAGCAAGAAGGTGGATGGATGTCTGTTTCTAACACTCAGTAAACTTTCAGTCTCACCCTCTGAACTACACATTAATGTTGGATTGGCGCTTGTAACTGTATGCCCAATCTTGCAGAAACCCATTCTCAGTCAAAATAGAATGATTTTCTGCTCACTTTGGAAAACCTGCATATTTTTATTAGTGTCATTTTGAATGTTAATATATAATCATGTTTCCGTTCAGTTTCCCTTATCATTCAAAGTTTCACACATGGATGACCTGGCCAGACAGAGGAAGGTTAAAGAGTGTTTTATTCAAGTTCTTCAGAAGGTGGGTACTTTTGCTACATACCATTAACTGCTAATATTTGGAGATGGCTTGTGCTCATTTTAATATATCCACATTGTACCTTGAGTTAGCCATTTCTTGGCCTGCCTGTTTGTTGATGTATTCATTGTTTGTGTCTGTCTTTAAACATGTATTCATCCTACAGCACAGCATAGCATAGGTTTGGCTCTTTTCCAATACTGTTTCTTAATAAGATTTTAGTAATTTAATTTAAAACAGTAGCTTCCAAATGCAGGTGAATGGCTATTTTACCAACTATTTCTTAAAAACACAAATACTTAGTGAGGCCCTCCTCAACTTAGACCCTGTTTCAAAATAAAGAATAAAAAATAGGGCTGGGGGTATAGCTCGGAGGTAGAATGCCCCTGGGTTCAATCCCCAGTACTGCAGATAAATAAATAAATAAATAAATAAATAAATAAATATTAAAAATAAAAACACAAATACTCAGACTCTGCCTCAGGATTGCAGAATCAAAAATGTGTATGAACAGAAACAGATTTAGTCATTCTGGAAAGCAGTCACATACATCTTCTAGACCAGCAGTTCTATGTTGGGTGCTTATCCCGAGGAGCGTGTTCCTGCAGTGTGTGTTCGTGGAGGTGGGGCGGTGCTGGCTGAGCACCCAGAGGAATGCAGCGGAGTACAGTGCAGAAGCTAGACGCAAGAAGCAAGATTTCAACAGCACTGTAGAGTGAGGGCCGGGGTGTACCTCAGCGGTATAGTGCTTTCCTAGCGTGTGCAGGCCCTGGGTTCAATCCCAAACGCGGAGGAAACAAACACAGTCTGGAATAAAAAGAGATAGGGGGAGGAATAATGAAATCTTCAAGACAGTAGAATTTGCATAAACACAATTGACTTGATGAAACACAGTGCACATTTTATAAGAACAACATGCAAACAAAAAGCTATAGGATAAACAGAGTGGTCACGGAGACAGTAGGGAACAGAGTGTCGACAGAGATCAAAGTCACTACATTTTTCCAAAGCATGTGTGAGTAGAGACTGGTAACTATTTCTTATTTTGAAACAGGGTCTCACTAAGTTGCGGAGGGCCTCACTAAGTAGCTGAGGCTGGCCGCGAACCCAGATCCTCAGGTCTCAGCCTCCCAAGTACTAGGATTACAAGCATGCGCCACCTCGCCCCGGCTTAGAAATTACGTTTATAACTAATGGCTTTGGTTAGTATCCATAGACTTCCTACCATGAGCACAGATGGAGTTTGTACACAGTTCCTTACAGTGGTTCAACTTCTGATTTTTCGACCTGACAGTGGTGCAGAAGTGCTGCACATTCAGTGGAAACCGTATGTAGAATTTTGATTTTAGCTCTTTCCTCAGGCTAGCAATATGCAGTAGACAGTTTCTCACAAAGCTGAGTGGCGGTTGTGAGCCCCAGTTCCCACTCAGCCCCAAGATCACAAGGGGAAACAGTTGATGCTCTCCGGGGTACTGCGTTGCCAGTGGTTTTTGGATATTGTGTTTTGTGTTCTTGCATCCCATCATGTCTACAGAATGCCTGCCTGCGTGTGCACCTGTCCCACACTTGCAAAATGATGTTTGCATGAGGTGAGTTTGTGTGACTATGGGCTAACGTCAGAGTTCTGGCATGCGTAAGGTAGGCCAGGCCAATGGTGCTTGGTAGGCTAGGTGTATTAAGTGCATTTTAGCCTGTGATATTTTCAACTTACAATGGGTCCCCACCACTCAGTCGATTATATTATCTTCTTTATTTTATTTTTGTGGTACTGGGGATTGAACCCCAGGGATGTTCTATCACTGAGCTACACCCCCAGCCCTTTTAAAAATTATTTTATTTTGAAACAGGGTCTCACTGAGTTATCACATGCCGGCCTTGAATCTGTGATCCTCCTTTCTCGGCCTCCCAAGTACTGGGATTACAGATGTGCACCACCACACCTTGCTTATATTATCTTCCTTAGTACTTTCCTTTGTACCATTGAATATACATTTTACTTCTCTCAGATTCTAAAAAGTTCTAAATATATTCAGATGAGGGTAACTTTTTCCCAGAGGGTTGTTTTTTGTCTTTATTCTGCCTTTCCTGTGCCCCTTACCACCTCCCACACAGGCAGTGTTAAGTCTTCTTACCTGGAGAAAAGTAGGGCTTAGTTGATTAGTAGGTAACCTGACAGTTGCTTCCATAAGGGACAGAAGTAAAACTTAGTTTCTGTCGGCGCCTGAGACTTTTATCAGGGGAAGCTCATAACATCCTGCGAGAGCTCCCTAAAAATAGCATCTCTTGGCCTGAGAAGCCTGGTGCTCAGGGCAGAGCCCCAAACCTTTTCCTAATGTGCCTCGGCCAAGCTGAGAGCCCTCCAGAGGGGAAGCCTCTCTTGTTTTTGTTTGGTTTGTCATGGAACTAGGGGTTGAACCCAAGGCTCTGCACATGATAGGCAAGTGCTCTACTACTGGGCTACACCCTGCACCCATCTCCCCACTGTTTTGTTTTGTTTTTTATCTTTGAGATAGGGTCTCATTAAGTTGCTCAGGCTGGCCTCAAACTTGTGATCCTTCTGCCTCAGCCTCCCCAATAGCTGTTTTACAGGCATGGGCCACTGTACCTGACTGGGGAAAACCAACTTGTACAACTCTCTGTGATTATAAGAAGACCACTTCATCCCCTCCACATAAGTAGCACGCCCCAGTTGTGGGCAGATGTTTTCAATTAAATAGTGTCAAAAGCAATCCTAGCGGGGACCTTGCAGGCCCTTCTGCCTCTGGCCTGGACTAGCTTTCATTCACACTTTGCCATGGCCATAATAACGTGTCATTTGTTCAAAGGGTGCGAAGCAAAAGCGCTTCCTTGACCCAAGCAAATGAATCTGTGCTTTCAGGCATCGGGAGAGAGGCAGGGACATTTCAAAGGAGTCTTCTTGGCGCTCCTTGATTTAAACTGCGTCGCAGTGTTCTGGCCGGGGAAGAGAGCAGTTTCCCGCCGGCCGGCAGGCAGGAGAGTGCACAGCACGCGCTCAGGACCAGTCTTTCCAGTCCACTGGCCAGGTGATTACTCAGACTTGGTTTGTTTTCTTCCCAACAAAACCATTAAGAGTTCACATATCATCCTTTTGAGTTTATTGAGCCCAGTGTGTGATGACAGAGGAACCGATATAGGAGGGAGTCATTCCCCACAACCCCTCAGTCATATCTGAGTGTCACTTTCCCTGTCGTCACATCAGGGTAGTAGCTAGATCCCTAGTTGTTCAGATACCCTGAGAACAGAAGGCATTAGCTGGTTGGATGCACAGAACCCTCTGGTATGGTTCCCCCCGAGCGTACACTGTGTTGAACAGTTTAGCTGGGTGGCGTTTGACTGTTAGGTGGATCCTGGGCTGGTTCACAGGAGGCTCCTCCACCCTTGGCCCCTCCCGGGAAGATGACTGTGGCATATGTCACAGGCTTGGAGGACATGATAATCTTAGGAGGCAGAGGGGGCAGCGAGGGTGGGGGCGGGGGCGGAGGTTTCCCGGATGGGGGACCAAGGGGACAGTTGGCATAGGTGGTACTGTCAAAGGATGGTGGCGAGTCAAGCTTAACATACGGTGCGTCCAAAGGCAACCCGGCAACCAGCCCAGACTCACTGATGGGGTCTGCAGACGAGGGGCCCTGAAACGAGAGCGGGCACCTCAGGCAGCGAAGACACCTCCATCTGCCCAGTCCCCTTGGCGGGAGGCCATGGCCACACTAAGCGTGTCTGTCAGTGGCCGGGAGCTTTGTCGTGAAGATCTGCAAGTTACTCCCAGGCGGCCGAGGGAGTCCGCTGGGGCCAAGCCTGCAGCATTCAGGAAGAGGGTCGAGCCCCTAGCTGGCCCTCCTTTCTCCACCCCATCGTCCAGGGGCCTCTCAGCAAATGGGGTGACTGGTGGAGGGTCCGGGAATTTGGTTGGGGACCTGCAGAGGCCTCTTACCATGCCCGAAACTCTGCTGCTCTGAAACTGGCCACCGACACCACGCCTGTTCCCTGGTAGGACAGACAGGAGCAGCGCGGTCTACTTCCAGGGCCAGCTTTGACCCCATCCCCCTGCTCCCTTCAAAGGCCTCTTTCCTGGTGCAGGCTCGCCATCCCACCCCACCCCTAAAGCTCCGCCCCTCCCGCTCCCACCCACTTCCACACCCAGCCCCTCCTGAAACCCCTTCCCCACATCCTCCCCCCATTCCTGTCTTTCCCTAGGCCTGCCCCCACCAAACCTCCCTCCCTCCCCTCCATCCCTCAGCCATGGGAATTCTAGGGTGTGGGGCTTGACTGAAGCTCACACAAGTCCCTTTGTAGGAGGAGAGGCCTGGCCTCCGGGCCTCATCTGCAGAACTGCTTGATTCTAGGTCCGGAGAGCCAGGCCGGGAGAGGTAGATAAATAGCTACCTACCTTTCCTTCTGGCCAACACAGCAAACAGCACCACAGCCGCCACCAGCAGGCCCAGCAGGAGCACAGCGCCCCAGATCAAGGGGATGCTGAGAGACAGAAAGGGATAGGCAGGCTCAGCCCCGAAGGCTGCCGCTGCGTGGCGTTGCCGGCCAGGAGCCCAGGAGCAGTGGCAGAGGAGCCACGCTCTTGGGGAACCGGCGTTGAGAGGAGATGGAATGGAATGAGGAGGCAGACTCAGGCAGGGGAGAAGAGACACGTCATCAGGGTGTCCTGGCTGAAGAGGCACTGGAATGGAGAGGTCGGTCTGCTGATCAGAAGTTCCCCGGCGGTGGAAGGACGCATAAGTGTCCCCATTCGGTCTAGAGCTCAGAACAAGTCTTATCTTCTCTGGTCACCTTCTCCCGGCCACCCATACCTCCTCCCGGTCTTGCCCATACCTCCTCTCCTGCTGGCCGAGTTCCCAGGGGCTCGCGCTGCCTGCGGGATCCAGGGAGGGGTCCTCAGCCAGATCGCCAGTCTTATGGGTCTCTTCCCTCCCTTCCTTTCTCGGGCCAGGAACTGAGTCAAGAGGAAACTTGCATGAGCACAGAGCCATTGTGGGCGGCTTCGGTGGCGTGTGGATGTGTGAGGGGCTCGGGAAGTGGGCTCAAGGAAGGAGAGGGCCTGAGGAAGAAGCCCGAGGAGAGGCTGGGATGTTCCTTGGGGTCTGGGAACGGCACCGACTCTTCATGTCTTTACCTGGTGTGAATATACCCATTTCCCCTCTGCCACCAGCTCCCTCCCCCTTCCCTCTGCCCTTCTTCTCCTTCACCCCTGTATCCCACAACCCTTGGTCTTACCAGGCTGCTCAGAAGATGTAGAAACAGTACTGGGTAATCCGCGCCCACCCCCTTTCCCACCCCAGAGCAGGTCTCCAGCTCTCATCCGCAACAGCCGCGGTGATCGCGAGTGAGGCCTCCCCACTCTGCCCGCAGGGTCGAAGGGGTCCAGCTCAGCCCCAAGGGAGCTAAGAACCTGGCTGGGGCCTTTGACTCAGTTCTGTGACAAGGCTTCTCTCATCCCTCCAGTGCCCTTGGATTCTGGCTACGAGACTCGGGTTTGGTTTCTCTGGGCCAGAACATGTCTGTCTTGGGCCCCTGGCCCCTCTTTTCAGCCTGTCTGAGATGGAGCCTTACCTTGTTCCTGAGATATTCGCCATTCCTGTTCCCACCCCGCACCAAACCAGGAACCGGACGTGCTGCGGCGAGCTGCCCATGTCCTGCCTCTCGGTGCCCATCACGCGGCCTCTGAGCACCTCTTTGAAGCCAAATGTTTCCCTGCGTGGCAAGCCACGTCCTCCCTGGGTACCATGCTCTGCTGCCTGCCTGAACATACATCCTCTGTTGGACCTGCCCGTCACGAGGGCAGAGGCCCCAGGGACCCGCCTTCTGTCCCCTCTGCCCAGGGAGTTAACCTCGAGGTGGTAGCTCTCAGAGTCAAGGAATGAGGGGAACAAGAAAAACTCAGATTACCCAGAGTCCATTTATAATGTAAAATAACCGCAAGCCGGAAATGAGGGGATTCCAATGACAACTTCATCCACCCTCTATTCTGGGAAGGGAAAATGCCTTTCTTAATTTTATTATTTGGGGGTCAGACACAAATTTCTTGAGAAAAAGAAGTCCAAAAAGAAAAAAATGTCAGTATCCATAAGAAAAAAAATAGCGGCAGTCTCTGCTTCACGTAGCTAACATTTTTCCTCTAGAACAATTTTTTAACATCCTATTTTTTGAGAAAAAAATGTAATATTTAAAATTTATATTTTTCTTTTTTTTGTGGTACTGGGGATTGAACCCAGGGGCATTCTACCTCTGGGCTACACCCCCAGCCCTATTTTTTATTCTTTATTTTGAAACAAATTCTTAGATACTAGAAAGATGTGGGCTGGGAGAATGAGACCTAGAAAAGCAAAGAGTTTTCTATACTGAAATAAGGGTTGAGAATTTTGACCTCAATATTAATGACACTTTCCCCATTTTTTGGTTTTGGTTTGTGTGTGTGTGTGTGTGTGTGTGTGTGTGTGTGTGTGTGGCACTGGGGATTGAGCCCAGGGGCATTCTACCTCTGAGCTATACTCCCAGCCCTATTTTCAATTTTTATTTTGAAACAGGGTCTCACTAGGTTGATGAGATTCTCACTATTTGCTGAGGCTGTCCTCGAACCTGCGATCCTCCTGTCTCAGCCTCCCAAGTACTGGGATTACAAGCATGTGGCTCACTTTTCCCATTTTTAAACTGAATGGGTTGAAGTAGCTCAGGCATTGAATAGACCCTGCCTGTAGGTCAGATACCTACTAGCTGCTCAGTGAAGACTTGTAAAATTAATTGTGATATGAATTCAGTATTTTAAGTCATCAAGCTCATTATTACAGAAATAAAAAAGCTGGAAGGTTTAAAAATAATTTCAGTTTATATGCTTAATCCAAATTTGTTTAAAACATTTCTAAGTTAAAAATAAAACAAAGATAGCATCAGGTGAGTGGGAAATGCTGGAAGAGGCCAGGGCCATGGGTGTGAAGGAGCTGCCTTCCTATGGGGAGCCCACTGCACGGAGGGGTAGGGAAGGCTGTTGAGCCCTTTTATCTCTGACTTCCCAACCAGCCCATTTTCCGCTCCCTGCACAGCTGTCAAAAGGCTATCTCCCCGCAATGCCTCCCCGCAGGCGCCCACCCATCTTTCAGGAGCCCTGGCCACAGGTGGGGGAGTAACTCACCTGGGGGCAGCACCTCCAGAGAGACCATATGCACAGTCTGGGGCCCCATGGCTCCCTCCACCACGCAGCCGTACTGCCCTGCGTCCTCCTCCTGCAGGGCAAGCATCTCCACCTGCAGCAGGCCCCCGCCCAGGTCAGTGAGGAACACGCGCCTGTCCCCCAGCGCTGCGCGGTCCACCGCCGAGGACACCAGGGGCCGGCAGCCCTCAGGCGAGAGCCGGCACCACACCTTCCGAGCCCGCAAGTCCTGGAGCCGGTAGTGGCACTGCACCAGAATGGAGCTCCCCACGTGCACCCGCAGCACCTCCGGGAGGCTGCCAGCGGAGCCCAGACCTGGGGGAGGGAAGGAGGGGAATGCATGTGGGTCAGGGCCCCTCCCCACTCACCCCACCCCAGGGCATGGAGACACCAGGACTCCAGATGTGGGTATGACACCCACAGTAACACCAGCTATTCCCCGGAGGGAGGGAGGTATAGATTCCCCGGAACCTTACCTTCTAGTCCCAGGAGCAGCAGCAGCAAGAGCAGGCTAGGGCCCATGGCTGGGATGTTGTAGTTCTGGGGTTCGCCTGACCAGTGACACAGCTTTCCCCCAAGGGCAGGAAACATCTGTCAGATGATCACATGGGGCTCTGGTGACCACAGGGTGGGAGGCAGGGACTGGTGGGCACCTCCAGGGGTGGGGGTAGGGAGATGTTCCAGGCCCTGCTTGGCTTGGTGCTCAGGAACCGACCCTGAGTGTAGGGGCCCGCAAGGGGAGCCTGAGGCCGGAGGAGGCAGAAGCCCGGAGCTGGGGCCCAGCCAAGGGGTGAGTTGAGAGCAGGCCCCACAGTGGAGGGCACGAGAGAGGGAGGACGGTGTGCAGGGTCTTTAAAGACAGCATCTGAGGACGCAGGGCTCTGGAGGAGGGAAGCGCCCAGGGCCACGCGGTCCTAAGCTCTTTGTGAGCACCCCCATCGCCACCACCCTCTGGGAGACTGTCCCTCCTGCAGGACAACCTCTCAACAGGAAGCTCCGCTTCTATGGCATGACCTGGACTGGGCTTGCTTCATGTTCTGCCTGGACACCCAAGACCTTTCCACCTGGACCGTGCTCCTCAGCTCTGGGAAACACATTCTTTTTTTTTTTTTTTTTTTGCAGTACTGGGGATTGAACCCAGGGGCATTCTACCTTCGAGCTACACCCCCAGCCCTATTTTTTATTCTTTATTTTGAAATAGGGTCTCACTAAGTTGCGGAGGGCCTCACTAAGCAGCTGAGGCTGGCCGCGAACCTGCGATCCTCCAGTCTCAGCCTCCCAAGTACTGGGATTACAAGCGTGTGCCACCACGCCCAGCTCTATTTTTATTTTTAGTTCAGCACTTTTTGCCCTTGAACATGCTCTCAGACTTACTTATATGTTGTGTTATATCTCCCTCTCCTCCTGCTGGATCATGAACTCCGTGTGGACAGAGCCCATTGCCTGTTTTAGTCACCGTTTTCCCTCCAGGGCCCAAATAGTACCTGGAACAGACTAGATGCTCAAAAATTTTTATTGAATAACTAATAAGTGAATAGGAATGAGCTAGAGAGAAGGATTTCTTGAATGCCAAGTGAAATTGGGATTGTCAGGCTCTACTGAGAACCTTGGGGAACGCCCTGTCCCTCTCTGAGCCTCGGTTTCCTTTCAGTACGATGAGAAGCTTGGACTATCAGCTTGCCCCAGCTCTGGTGTGCTGCACTGTGACTCAGCCCTCGTCATTTCCCCGCAGGGGAAGCAACACGAGGAAAGCAAACTCAGGAGAGGGAAGGATAAGTCAGCGGGTTGATGGCCTGGGAGGAGTGGGCTGGAGGGGCCAGGACGGGAGGGAGGCCAGCAACAACCCAAGGGGAGCTGAGGGGAGAGTGAGCACAGGGGGCAGCTAGAGATTGTCCAGAGGAGTGGGCTGGAGGGGCCAGGACGGGAGGGAGGACGGCCCCCGAGGAGGAGGCAGGACTCGGTGATCGGGTACAGGGAAGGAAAGAGTGAGGGGGAAAGATTGGTGGCCAGGTTTGGGTCTGTGAGAATGGAGGGACACGGTACCTCTTAGGGTTTGGATCTGGAGTCTCCCCCAAGGCTCATGTGTTGAAGCCTGGTCCCCGTGCAGGGAGGATCAGGTGACACGTGGCTGGAGGAGGTGGACCACTGGGGCCTGGCCTTGAGGACTGTGTCTGTCCCCGGCGCCTCTCTCTCTCTCTCTCTCTCTCTCTCTCTCTCTCTTTGCATCCTGGCCGCCATGAGCTGAGCAGCGCTCCTCCACCACACCCTTCTGCCATGATGTTCTGCCTCACCTCAGGCCCACGGCAATGGAGCTGGCCAACCATGGACCGAACCTCTGAAACCACGAGCCAAAATCAACTTTTCCTCCTCTAAGTTTTTCTTGTCAGGTGTTTTAGTCACAGTGACAAAAAGCAGACTAACACAGTACCCTCAGACTCTATGCCCTTTTAGCTGTCCCTCATCCGAATTCTTTTCTCCTAACCATGAAGCAAAAGAGAAAACCTTTATGAAACCCCAAAACATCAGTTAAACAGGACAGTCTTGAGCTGGGCACAGTGGCGCACACCTATAATCCCAGTACTTGGGAGGCTAAGACAGGAGGATCACAGGAGGTTTGAGGACAGCCTCAGTAACTTAGCAAGGCCCTCAGCAACCTAGTGAGACCCCATTTCAAAATAAAAAATAAAATAAGGCTGGGGGTGTACCTCAGAGGTAGAATGCCCCTGGGTTCAATCCCTAGTACCATAAAACAAAACAAAACAGCCAGGGCAGTCGGGATTGATCTGTGAGAGCCTTTAATGTCTAAAGCCCAGAATTTCACAGGTGACCTTCCCACCTGCCACACACACACACACACACACACACACACACACACACACACACACTTTCCCGCTTTCAGGCTGAGCCGAGAGTCCTGGTGGCTGAGGGGTGAGCGTGCAGGCTGGGGAGGCCTGGACGGACCTCTCCCCGGCTTTTCTTCTCATCTGGGGTCCTCTCCGCTCATGTGTCCCTCGGGCCTGCAACACACCAAGTCCTCAGCCCCTCCCACCCTGCCCGGTCTGCCCCAGACCCCGCCCTGATCCCTCAGCTCACCTGCCAGGGGCTGGAGCTGGTGCCCCGGATGGCGGTCACGGTCCAGCCCACTGGCCAGAGCGGTCTCCAGCTTCTGCCCACGCCAGGCCACAGCCCAGAGGACACTGGCCACTAGAAGCTTGCTGAGGAAGATGCAGGCCAGCAGGAGGAGGATGGAAGTGGGTGGAAAGAGGCTCACCCCCGAGAGGTTCCTTGGAGAGAGGAGGAGGACAGACAGGAGCCTTGGAGAGACCTACAGCTGGAATCTGCCCTCAGAGGAGGCTGGGGAGAAACCAGGAGCTTTAGGGGCTGAGGAGACCTCCCCGCCCAGCCCCAGGCGGATGGGGCCTTGAGAGGCCTGGGAGCCTCTAGTCAGCTCTCAGGTCTGCCAGGAACCTACTAAGTGCACCTAAGCATACCCCTCCCCCGGCTGGGCGGTTTCCTGCTGTCCACAATGGTACACTATGGTGTGTGTGTGTGTGTGTGTGTGTGTGTGTGTGTGTGTGCGCTTGTACATGTGTGCACTCTGTGGCTGTATGTTAAACACCATACACAGGCAAGGGCCAGTTGGCAAGGATGCTGGGTCTACCAGGGATCTGGGAGCACCAGTTTTGCGCCAAGTACCAAGACTTCCACTTCTCTGAGCGGTGCGGGTGCCTGGGGGCTAGGGGAAGTGACAGGAGGCTGCCGTCAGGGGTCTTGGAGCAGAACTCTTTGCAAATGTCATGCAAGGATTGCAGTCTCTCAGCGGCTGGCACAGTTGCACTGACACACACCAACTGGTTGGAGGGGCGTCTAGACGAGACCATCTCCAGGCCTGCTCGGATCACCCTGGACTCTGTGGCTTGGGTCCCTGCCTTCCAGCCTGTGCCAGGCTCTGCGGCTGGGAGTCTGCTGGGGCTGAGAAAGGACCGCTCACTGTACCTGGAGACGCTGTGCTCCACCTGGATCTCCTCGAAGCTCTCAGACTCCTTGGGGCCCCAGAGGCCTCCGGTGTCCTGGCCATCCAGGGGGTCTGTGGGAGACAGTGCCATGAATGTGCAGTCCCCTCCTCCTGGAGGGTGCCTGCCTGGGTGCGGAGGACCTTTGGGCACAGAGAGACCCTCCGGGTTCCCATCCTGTGCGGATCAATTCACGGTCCTCTCTGAGCCTCAGTTTCCCCACCTAGACAGTGGGACGATTAGAGACACCCTACTAGCAGGTGGCGGGATTCGGTGGGACTCTGCACAGACACTCAGGAACTGCCACCCCTCCCTCCGTTACAGGACTGTGAGGAGCAAGCAGAGTCCTAGACAGCTGGGAAATCCCGTGCAGGCCCTCAAGCTGTCCACCAAGCCCTGGCTTATGATTACCACACCATTCATTTCCTCCCGCCCATGAGCTGCGAAGCCATGACTGCCCCCGCTCCTTAGGACAGCGGAGGAGGCAGGCTGTGCACGGGCTGGCAGTCGGGCAGATGCTACTCTGGGCCCTCCTTTATGATCAAGGGCCATTTCGGGGGGGTCTTTGGGAAAGGGAAAGGCCAAAAAGGGATCTGTACCCCCAGAAGTTGCTGTGCGGTCACTGTGCAAACCCTGGGCTGGGAAGGAACCACCCTGCCTCGCCGCCTCGACCTGGAACGCCGGTCCCGAGTCAGTGCAGAGGCTCCTGGGAGGGAGGCCTGTGTGGGTGTGCTCAGGGAGGCCTGGGCGAGGGGGCGGGAACCAGGACAGACACCATCATCATCTCTCCCCACTTAAACATTTTCTTTCTCTGTTTTTTCCTCCCTCCCTCTCTCCCTCCCTCCCTCCCTCCTTCCCTTCCTTCCTTTCTTTTTTCCTTCCTTCCTTCCTTCCTTCCTTCCTTCCTTCCTTCCTCCCTCCCTCCCTCCCTCCCTTTCTCCCTCTCTCTCTCTCTCTCTCTCTCTCTCTCTCTCTCTCTCTCTCTTTTGCTGGGGATGGAACCCAGGGCCTCCTGTGTGCCAGGCAAGTACTCTACCACTGAGCTGCACCCATCATCTCCATCTCAAGATGGGGAAACAGAGGCCCCAGGAGGGCAGCACACTGCCCAGAACAAGGCGCATTCCTTTCCAGGGGGTTTTCCTGTGCCAGGTTGGTGCTTAATTTATGATGGTGGTTCCATTGGCTAGTTAGGTGAAAAACTAAATTAATCTCCTGCTACTCCTTACGGACCACTGATAGTGTTCGCATTCCAACCAGGTATCAAAGGGATGAAGCTGTCTGAAGAAAGGGGCCACGGCGAACTCAAGCAATGTTTTTGTTTTTTTTTTTTTTTCGGTACCGGGGATTGAACCCAGGGGTGTTCTACCTCTGCGCTACACCTCCGGCCCTATTTTTTATACTTTATTTTGAAACTGGGTCTCACGAAGTTGCGGAGGCCTCACTAAGTAGAGAGAGAGAGAGAGAGAGAGAGAGAGAGAGAGCTGAGGCAGGCCGTGAACCCGGATCCTCCGGTCTCCGCCTCCCAAAATACTGGGATTACAAGCGTGCGCCACCACGCCCGGTTCAAGCAATGTTTTAATGTGAATTAAAGATGTCTTCCTGTAGGTGATCAGCTCTGCGCCGGGGAGCACAGCCTGGCTGGAGGAGTCCAGGTTGGATTGGAAGTCCCTTGTTCAGTGAGCCACCTGCACAACCATCCATGGGACCCACACTGTGGGTTTTCCCAGGGTCCCTAAGAGCCCAGAGGATGGTCCTGCACACTGACACCAAAACCCAAGACCCGACCCAGGAGCCCCCACTCACCTCCCAGCACCTCCACCAAGACCCTCTGCAGCGTGTCGGCCTCGCTGCCTCGGAGGCTCTGGCACTGGTAGAGGCCCGCGTCCTGGGCTTGGAGATTGCGCAGCGTGACGGTGAGGGTGCCGCCCAGGGCATCGTCCCTGATCACCGTGCTCCCGTTGCGCTTCTTCACGAAGGCCAGCAGCCACAGGCTGTGCGTGCTGACCACACGCTGGCACGGGCCCTCCTCGGCCAACTGGCGGCACCAGGCCTTGCGCTGGCCCCAGTGCTTCATGGAGTCATAAGGGCAGGAGACCCGCAGGGACTGGCCCGCCACTCCCTGGAACACCGTGGTGTTGTGGGCTCGGGACGCCTCTGGAGAGGAGACTTGCATTCACTCCTTCGTTCAGTTACCAAATATTTATTGAACATCTACTATATGCAGTGAATCGAACAGACAAAAACCCTGCCCTGGAGGAGCTTAGGTTCTTCTACGAGTTGAGAGAAAGTGGCGCAGCCCAGACATATGTCTGTGGGAAACTGGGAGCCAGGAAACTTGGGCCCTGCGTCTGGTTTTTCTCACTGTTTGACTTGCTGGGCATCTTTAGAGAAGTAACTGACCTTCTCTGGACCTGTTTCCAGAGATGCTTGGTCTTAAAGCTCCTCCATTTCCACGCTGCACATCTTCCCCTTGTCATATGGGACCAGAACGTCCCCTGTCCCCTCTCCATCTCAACGGAGCGGTGGCCCTCAGGCCTAGGCGGCCCCCCCTGCTTGGCCATGCCTGCCGGCTCTGCCGCTCCACCCTGGTGCGTCCACAGCCTCCTCCTTCCTGACCTTTGCCTTCCAGCTTCCCTATTTCTGGGGCTTTGTTCCCCTTTCAGGAAGGACTCGTCTCCGAGCTATTTTGAGGGAGACATGAGGCTGCTATTTCAGGAATTCTCTTGGGGCGGAGGAGGTGGGCTTGGAGCGCTAGCCTGTTGCCAGACAGTGGCTACGAGGGACGCGCCCAGCGTCTTGGGCCTCAGTTTCTTTCCTGCCCCCCATCTCCAGCCATTATGACAGAAACTTGGAAGATAGGATGGAGGAGCCAGCAGCCTGCTTCTGGGGAACTAGAGAGACCCGTCACGCGGTGGCCGTCCCTCCCTCTGCCTCAAGGAGACAGGTGCACTCCGCCGTCCCCTCCTCCTCCTGCTAAGGAGCTGCAGGAACGCACCCCGCAGACACCATCGCCCCTCCCGCCCATGTGGGTCCATTGCTTTGGGGGAGCAAGAGCCCCTGGGAGAAGAGGCAGTCATGTGAAAGGATTTGAGGCGTCAATGTCCCATCTCAGGGACAGAAAACTTCAGTCCCCACCTTTGTCGAGTGGGGTAGAGAGGACCTTCCGAGCGTGGGAGGGGGTCCTCACAGGTGCAGGTTAAAGGGCCTGTCCTCCTCTCACCCTGCTGCTCCTGGGGCTGCACTTGTCTTCAGGGCTTTATAGTATTTTAGGGGCTCTTTCCAAGGCTCCCAGAACTCTCCCCCTCTGCCAGCTAGTGCCTAAGATGCTCCCATCAAACTCTTTCCCATCCCGCGTGGCTGGGGTCCCACAGCCCCTTAACTTACGCACACACACACACACACACACACACACACACCCCACACACACACAACACACACACACACACACACACACAAAGAGCTGGCCCGCACAAGTTCTGACCCTGCAGAGGGCAGGCAGGCATGAGGAACATGGGCACTTGGGCATGCCACCCCAGCCCAGCCCCACCCAGCCATACGCTCAGGGCCGGAGAGGGAAGACGGGATCGCAAGGGAAGGAGGGGACCCTACCTGTCACGAAAAGCAGGATGAGCAGCCAGAGCGGCTCCATGCCACCCTCCCTGGCCGAGGACAGACGCCGCGGCCTTGTGCAAGACCTCGTCTTTCCCTTGAACTGCAGAAAACAGAGGGTCCACACGTCAGGCGCTGCCCACAGGAACCGGGCTCCTGGGCGTTAGGCAATAGTCAGGCCTGGTCTGGTCATGATTCAAGGAGGGGTGTGGGAGGAGGGGGGTTGCCACTGCAGCCCTGGCCAAAGAAGGCTGAGGATCCGGACCTCTGAGAGGCCGGCTCTCCTCCCGCTAACGCCAGCCAGGGAGCCCTGCTGTCTGCGGCTGCTCAGCTCCTTGCAGAGACTCGCTGGGCCACCATCCCCACAGCTGTATTCAGCCCTTCTGCTAGCCACGAGCCTGCCACCTGGTT
This sequence comes from Glis glis, assembly GCA_004027185.1. Taxonomy (NCBI): domain Eukaryota; kingdom Metazoa; phylum Chordata; class Mammalia; order Rodentia; family Gliridae; genus Glis; species Glis glis. The sequence goes on along the minus strand of PVJS01022926.1, from coordinate 3,428 downwards.
CCAGCCCCCCAGGAATGGAGCCCAGCTGCTTCTCTTCCCCCTGGGGCTGCTATGGATCTGGAGGCAGACTTCCTAGCTTCAAGTCCATCTTGCCTTGCTTCCTGTGTGTGTGTAACCACACGCCCTTAACCCCTCTGTGCCTCAGTCCCCAAATCTCTAAGATGGGATTATGATCATGTATAGGGTTATCTGGAGGATAGCATGGATTCCTATGAATACAGAGCTTTCAAACCAGGCCTGACGCACAGGTCGCACTAAGCAAATATTAGCTATTACAATTATCCTAGTTAGCAGGGGAAAAGGCAATGGACTATCCGTGAGATGGAGACTTTTGTCCCGCCTGGAGAATCCTGCTCGAGTTTCGCCTCCTTGGAACAGCTAGGCGTCTCCTGGGCACGCGCTCCTGCTGGCCTTGATTCTAAGCGCGTGCACACTTGGACTCCTGACCAGCCCGAGGGACAGAACAGGATACAGCATTTCCTGGAGTTCTCAGGTGGCCGTGCTACCCACAGGTGCAGATCCCCGTGAAGCGTGATCCAGGCACAGACACCCACGTGTACAAAGGTGTGAAATAGCCTGGCGAACCTGGGAGGGGGTTGGGGAAGGCTTGAAGCAATTCCCAGGGCGGAAATTGAGTCATGCTGTGGGTAATGGCAGCAGGGGCTCCGGGAGCCCAAGGAAGCCTGCAGATCACCAGCTCCCGCTAGCCCTCATGTACTCCTTCCTTCATGCTTGCTCACACCTACCGTGCATCGACCGTGAAGACAGGGAAGGTGCTTGGAGTTAGTCATGGTGAACACCAGGCAGTCAGTCCTTCCCTAATGGGACCAACCGCCCTGCCTGGACCGGAGTCGGGGGTGGGGGGGCATGGATCACTCTACAGGGACCTTGCTAGGGTCTTTTTCTACAAGTCAAGTTTATTGGTGTAGAATTTATATACACAGAAACCTGGCCATTTTAGGTGTCTCAGTCTATGAATTTTGACAAATTCATACGTCTATGCAACAACCACCACAATTCCGAAGCCAATTAACAAACACACAACGCACGCTCCCTCTCAGCCCCACGCTCCCTTGGGCCCTTGGAGCCGAGCTTTCCTCTTTAATTCCAGGCCCTGGCAATGACGCTCTGACTTCTCCTCCAGCTCTGGCCCTGCTGGAATGTGGGGTCTGTGGAGCCACACAGTGCGTCGCCCTTGAGTTCACACATGCAACATGCGTGAAGCTGCGTGTTTCGGGCATTCGTTCCTTTTTATTGCAGAACAGTATTTCCTTGTATGGCTGGACCACAGGTAGTTCATCCCCTGACCAGCTGATGGACATTTGGGTCATTTCCAGTTTGGGATAATTATAAACAAAACCACGACATTCATGTTTATATACATTATATACATGGTTAGCCTCACTAAGTAGCTGAGGTTGGCTGTGAACCTGCGATCCTCCTGTCTCAGCCTCCCAAGTCCTGGGATTACAAGCATGCGATACCACGCCCAGTTACCATGTAAATTTTAACATCATCTTGTCAATTTCCATATCTTCTGCCACCCCCCACAAGCCTGCTGGGCTTTCTATTGGAACCGCATTGACTCTACTGAGCTTTCCAATCCATGAACATAGTTTACCTCTTCATGAATTTATTTCTTCTATGATTTCTCTCATCAATGTTTTCCAGTCTTTACACATAAATCTTGCACATACTTTAACTTTTTTACCTAATTATTTTATGATTTTGGGTGCTATTTCAAATGTTTCTAGCCTTCTGTATCTTAAGCAAAAGCGGGACTCAAAAATTCCATAAATTCTTATCCTACTTTTTGCCCCATTTACGCTTCATTCTGATTCCTTCTCCCCTTCCTTCCTACCTATCCAAGGAAAGGATTTTCCTTATTCCTTTAAATCCCATGACAAAGAGCAGGCACCAAGAAATAGTTACCAATTCCTCACAGCACGTGCACTTCGAAAGCTCCCTTCTTTTCGTTTGTACTATTTTGTGGCTTGATTCCCCAGCCCTTGTTTTCGAGCACAGGAATGTGCTGCGCCATACCACTTCTACGCACAGAGCCCTTCCTTTCCCTTTGCTAAATCTGGGTCCAAATATACCTGCCAGCTCACAGGTGCTCACAGAGATGTTTCCCCTCTATCACTGCACCTGAACCCAATCAGTCATGGAAGCACGCTTCCATTCAGCCACGGTGCAAGTGCTGGTCACTGTGCTGGGGAACTCGGGTACCTCCGAGTCTTGATATGCCAGGGTGTGATGGTGACCATTGCTGAGGAAAGCCCCAGACCCAGTGTAAAGTAGCGGGTTCGAGTGCTTGGAGAAATGAGAGACCAATTCCACCAATCAATAATGCAAAAGCAAAGGAACTTTATTGGCTAGCTCGAGCTAGGGTCTGAGTCTCATCCAGCACAGTGGAGTATTGACCTCGGACCCCGAGCTCTAGATTATGCGGGCTTTTATACATTTTGGTTACATATACAGTTGGCAACAGTTAGGGGTATTTGGAGTTCACTGATTGGCTCGTCACACCTGAGGAAGTTAGGGACTTTTCACCATTGTTCTGATAGGCCCCACCAAGCGGTGTTTTCCGTGAGAACATCTCTTGGAACTATTGGTTTAGGCCCTACCATTGTTCTGACAGGCCCCACCGAGCGGTGGTTTCTGTGGGAACATCTCTGAGAAACAGAAACTTGGGCCTAGCCTAGTTCCTTCAGAAGCACAGCCTGCCATGGCTGTTCTTCGGCCTCACACCAGAAGCATGGCTAGACTGGTAGGGCACTCATGGAACACGCGACACACTCCCGTGTCTAACTTCAGCTGAGACCCCACAGTTGCCAGGAGACTTTTTCAGAATTCCAGGAGGCTCCCTAGTTACAGAGTAGCTGCTGTGAATCATTTCCCTCCTCAAATACACACTTCAACTTCCCCTTCTCGTCCCCAGGAATCGCTCAGGACCACCAGATGTAAGCATCCTTGCCCTCCATCTTTCAGACCCTCCATTGTCCTCCCATCCCACCCTAGCCAACCTGAGCAGGCAGGGGTCTGTGACTGCAGCCAGGATCACTCAGACTCTATCAGGACATGTCACCTGCCTGACCCCAGAAAGCCCCTGCCGAGCCCTGCGTGAGATGTGGAGCTGAGGGGGCTGGCTGGTGGTGTCCACTCCAAGACTGGCTGGGGCCACCGACCACAAACATCAGAGCCCACAAGTGTCGTTCATGATAAGCAGCCACAGAAGACTTCCCTCCCCAGCCCTCTCTCCCCTGATGTTGCCTTCCTCCATCCCAACCCCTCCCTCAAGTCCCAGCCTCTGGCCCCCCTCCGACCCCTCTGACTCAGCCCTTCTTCCCAACTCTTTGTGTCTGCACCGCCATTCTCTGGCATTTCAAGTTCGGGAGGGGTTTCTTTTTTTTTTTTTTTTTGCAGTA